>WEKW01026015.1:0-12561 GCA_013389905.1 Sula dactylatra | reverse complement strand
TGACATAGACAAAAATCGTTCCAATTTAGTGTTTTTCTCAGGTTTTAATTTTTTTCCTTTTTTTTTGTTGTTTTGTTTTTATTAAAAACAAAAAAAAAAGCACCACTCCAATCTGTAATACCAATAACCATTATCCATCTTAAGAACAGTATTTATATTTTTTTATATATTTCTATATATATTTCTATGTACAGGATGTCCTTGCTGCATGTCCTATGAGCATCTCAGTAGGAGTTGGAGATCGGTTGGTTTTTATAGCACTTTGATTTCAAAGTCTGCCCTTCAGAAGAGATGCCCTAAAAACCCAGAGATATCCAGCAAGGAGATATAAAAAAAAAAAAAAAAAAAATCTCACTTTTAAAACATATATACAATTTCTCTAGTCTCTGTTGTCTCATTAGGACTAAATGGGGTTTCAATTTGCCTTTTTTTATTTATTTTTTTTTTTTCCTGGCAACACTTTACCTGCAAAGCACTGGGGGATGCTCCCTCCCTCAACCAGAGGGCGGATGCAGGTGGCCAAGTACCTGGCAGGTCTGGGATGAAGCAGCATTGTCCCTCCAGCCCCCAAGCACTGGGGCTGACTGGTGCCACCAACATCCATCCCCAGGAATTTCAGAGGTTCAGCTCAGCCATTTCCATACAAAACCAAACAATTTCTGCACCCTGGGACCTCTCTGCACCCACCACACAGCACCTTCCCCATGGCATCCTGGGCCAGCACGGACGCGTCTACAGAGAGATGGGGATTGGGAAAAGGACACTAATTTATTCCAAGTCAAGGCTTGAGATGCGAGTACTGGTGTTACCAGGTACTGGTATAAACAGACCCTTTTGCAGGGTCTGGTGGGGTAAAAAGACTATTTGGTCACGAGACAGCATGGGCACACGGCAGGGTTAGACAGCAGGGGTAGAAAGAAGGGGAATAGTGTTGTATAGCCCTTGGAATAAGTTATTGTCAGGCCTTGTGAATTATTCAGCAAGCACGCAGGAACACCAAGTGCCTGGGCAAAACCCTCTGATGCGGCTGAAACCTCATCACCACCCCTGGGTACTTGCAAGGCAGAGGTGGGACATCCTCCAAGGTGGAGAGAGGGCAGAGATTTATCTTGTTGTTCACCTCCACCCTTGGAAGGTGGATGGAAATATCTCCTGGGTTTGTTCATCCAGGGCACAACTGTTTTGGCTCTGTGGCCCTCAAACTGCAGATAGGTCCGGCCAAACGGCATCTTCCAAAGCTTTCAGTCATGGTATGGATCTGAACGAAATTCCCCAGGGAGAGGGATCCCCAGCCTCTGGGCAGGCAAGGCGGGGAAGCTTCCCCTGTCCTGGGCAGATGGGGCTGAAGGATGGGGGAGATGAAGGATGGGAGGGGATGAAGGATGGGGCTGCCCACATGCAACTTCCAACGTACAGAGGAAAGTTTCTCATCTGTTCTGCTCCATGCCCCAAAAAAATGACTGTGAAGGGTTCTGCCGGGCCTTCAAGGCAGAAGCAACCTCCCTTCAGTTCCTCGAGTCTCTGTGGCAAGACCCCAGACCTGCATCCCTCCGGTTGCACCTTCTCCAGGCCATTTGCGGGGAGAGAAAATCCTGACCACTGCTTGATTACAACCAGGCTCTCCCCCATAAGCAGAACCCCCTGTAATTATCACAATATCAGACAGAAAAAGTGACATCTCACACCTGACCAGGGCAGGACGAAGCCAAAAAGTGTCAGGCACCTTCAATCACCGTCCCCATACGTTTGTCCCCAGGTGGCACTGGGGGCACGGGGACCTCCCCATGCCCAGCCCTGAAGCACTGCCGTGGCTCAGAGCTTCAGCACAGCTCACCCCATGCCAATGCTGTCACCAAACCCGACCGTCCCGCTTCACCAACCCAGCAAAAGCCAAGCAGCATCGATGGGCAACTGCCTGGGGGAGACAGCCGGGACGGACCCAAATTCTGAGGATTTTCTTTCTGGGCACCAAAGGTGTCCCATGTGCAGCAATTCACAAGGGAAGGGTTAAAAATGGACCTGTGGGCTGGTGCCTTTTGGTCAGCTCAGGAGGAATTAGTTGCTCCAGATAGAGAAGATGTTGTGGAGACATGGGAACTATCGCTTGAAAAGCTTTGCAAAGGTGCCAGGAGGGATCCAGGACGGTCCCTGCAGAGGGACATCGCATGCCCAGTGCCCTCCATGTCCCACCACCATCCCACGTCCCCGCTCTGTCCAGGGCTGGATACACAAAGGGTTGTAACTCACAGAACTAAAAAAAGCGACGATCAAACTCGGTGTGAATGGGCAGAAACTCAAGAGCTCCTCTCAGGGCCTTTGCTCCGGCTCAGAGTGTGTCCCCACCAAGGGCAAAACCTGCCAGCAGCCGTCTGGGCTCCTCGGAAGAACAGCTTCGACTCCATGCACAGTTAAAAAAGCAACATCTCCAAATATCCATCCTTCCCTGCTGGGAAACGGCCTCGGCTCCTTCTGTCCACCTCCTCCCCTCCCTGGCCTCCTCTCCAGCTGCTTTAGAGATGCCCAGGCAGCTCCGCAGGGCCACATCCTGCACACACCGACCCCACGACCACGACTCAAAGCGATGCCGGACAGGACGGGTCGTGGCATCCAACCCCCAGCCGCTCAGATGTGCTCAGGGCAGGAAGAAAAGATGGAGAGCAGAGGATGAAGACGGGGAGCCACCAACACGTCCCCACGTCCTTTCAGTTTTCTTGATCTGATGGGTTTTCTGGTCGGGTCCTTTGCTGTTTCCCTTGCTCACCTTCAGCACTAACGCAACGTCCGAGTGCGAAACGCACGGTTGGCACGACCCCTGCACAAGCCCTTGCCGCCGCTCCCCTGGCGAGGTGCTATCTGGTCTCCAGGGACTCCAGATATTCCAGTGCTATGTCGTAGCAGAAATGATACTGCTCCTGTTTGGAGAGAGAAAACAGGGTGTTATGATCCTGAGCAAACTATTTTCCAAAGCTACCCCTTTTTAAGTCAGAATAAGTTTCAACAGCCTCAAGGAAAAGCCTGTGAGGGCTCTACGAGACGAACACACATCACCCCTCGCTGGGCACTGTGTCCCTCTCCTGTCCCCTGTGACAGTCCCGTTGAAGCACCAGCCGGTGCTTTTGGCAAACAACACCCATTGCTGGGGAAGGGGACGAGCCATCCCGTGGATCCAAACACACCGCACACACCGAACTACCAGCATTTCAGGGGCATGCAGCGCCTTCGCCTCCCCCAAAGGACAGACAAGGACCGCAACGTCCCTTACCGCAAAAATACGGTTTATTCACTACAGCCGGGTACAAACCAAGCAGCACCAGTGCAGGGCTCCGCCGACCAGCCTCACCCACAGAACCCCCACTGCAGTGATTGACATCTGTCAATCAGGTGGTGGCAGAGCCATGGGAATGATGGGGTCTGGGGTCAGAGGTGTCCGAAATAAAACCACGGGCATGAAATTGAGGGGTGTTTTTATTTTTGAGTTCAGCGGAGGCTGCAAATGGGGAGCATGCCCAGGCGAGTGCCGAGGCCTCGCTGCATCCGCTGTCCAGAGATGCCCTGCCCTGGCTGCCGGGATGTTTCTCGTCACAAATTCTCCTGCTGGAGATAAAAAAAAACCTGCCATTTTCCACCCCGGCAGGGTTTCGGTCTGGGCGTTTGCTTTGCATGGGAGGAGAGGCATGTGGGGAAGTCCCAGGAGCTTTCACTGCCGAAAATCCAAATTTTCCAAGGGAAACGCCAAACAAACGAGCGTCCTGGTGCTCAGGTCAAAGTCTGACCCGCCTGCAACAGCTGGGCTGGAGCCAAGGGGTGTGAGCGGGAAAGCTCCTCCCTGAGCCCGTGGCAAGACCGGGCTTACTGTCCCATCCTTTGCCTTTCCCAAGACAGCTACGGATGGTGTCAGCATCTTCCCACCCTCTGCTCCCCGCCTTAGCTGGCTCCCCAGCTGCACGAAGGGAAAGCCCAACATGGCTGGCTCCTGGTTTTATAGCAAAAATCACTGAAATGGGGCTTGTGAAAGCAGTCTCATCCATCCTTGTTCTCCTTTATGTGACCTGTTCTCGTGCTGTCCTGCCCTCATACAACTCACAGCACACAAAACTACAGGGAAGCTTGGACCTTGGAAGTGCCCATCCCCATGAGATGTTCCTCTTTCAAGCATCCAACGAGCAAAACCAGCCAGAGTGAGGGGGAAAAAAAAAAAAAAAAACAAAAAACAACCAAAATCAGGTTTCTGATGCTGCTGTGAGCACTGGGACACTGTGGGTGCATTCCAAGTGTGACAGCAGGGAAGGAAAAGGGAGAGCTCTTCTCCCAAAATCCTCATCGGCAGCACCGGCACAAAAATCCTGTTATCCCCAGCGCGGGCGGGCAGCTGCTCGGAGACCCCAGGTGGGAGCAGGCATCAGGGGAGGAGGGCTTCGAAGCAAGGAGGCTGCGACAAATTAGATTAAAAGCACATAATGCTTTTTGGATTAAGAAAAGAGATTGTTTCCATTTATCATCATATAAAAATAAACCCCACAGGCAAACAGAGGTGGAAGATGCACAGGCAGCGGGAAACTGCTATGCGCCGCTGCTCTCCACTGGGCTGCAGCTCTTTACACCAGGCGAGGATCCGACCTCCCAGTGACTCCGGTAGATTGGGATTCCCAGAATAGACGGTTCAGGTTCATTTGAGGCTGGAGGACGCTCGCGTCCTGATGTGAAATGTTGCCTTTTTTTAATACCTTTGCAATTTAGCCCAATGAGTCTGGTGGCTTCATGCTTGTCACATCATCCTTTCATTATCTGCATCCCTCCCTCTGCTCCCCGTCCCCTCCCTCAGCTTCACCTCCACTTCAATTCCTAATGCAAATCACATCCCCTCCTCGAAACCATTTCATTTTGCAACTTAGGGATTTTATAGTCTAAACAGGGTAAACATTTCCAGCTGACTTACTTTTAAAACATCACTAGGCACCTAGATTCCTCCACCACGGGGACAGACACGCGTCTGCTCCATCCCCCGTCCTGTTATCAAGGGCCTGAAATAGGGCATGGGCTTTTCACCCTGACCCGCTGCCATCTCCAGCCTCCCCATCATGAAACGTGGCTCCATCACTGTCCCCAGCAGCTTGTCCATCAATTAATTTCACCCAAAACACAGTTCCCTTTTGCATTTCCAACAGGAATTTGTCTGACTCCACCTCAGAGCTGCTCCTGGTGCCACAAACCCTCCAAAGAACTGCAATTACATCCCATGAATTAATGCGGACCTGCCTTATTGCTCCTGGGAAGGATTTCCGACAAGTCCAACACTGATGCCAAGGACATGTCGGTACGCCAAGACGAAGGCAAGCCTGAGGCTCCTGTCAAGAGCTGCCTTGCCTCCCTGTCCGCCCCAGCCCCGGGCACGGTGCTGGCACGCTCACCGAGACGTGCTCTGCAGGAGGATGCCTGTAATACTAATCAGGATTTGGGATGGGAAAGGAGGTTTTCTGGGAGGTGAGCATCCTCCAGCACCTTTCCTCCCTGCTGGAGAAATGCACAGGGAGCAGCAGCCGGGGCGGATGCCGGCGGTGTCTGGTGCTTACCAAGGTCTCTACCATATTTGGCTTGTAGTTGCGGAGGGTCTTTGCAGCATAGAAAACATCTGCCATGTTGTGACACTTGATCATCTCCAAGATCATGGTGGAGGCACAGAAGGTGCCGCTCCGGCCACCTCCGTTCCTGGTGGGAGAAACACATGTTGGTGGTGAAAAGTTCGCATCAGAGCATCTTCCTGCTCCCTCTCATTTCCCTTTTCTCTGTCCATCCCAGGAGATGTCCCAGAGCAGGGGCTCATACCCCCCAGTCCCCCCAAACCGGGGAACGTGAACCAGACCCACGTGGTGGCAGGAGCTGTGATCCTGCCCTCCAGTCCTCACAAGAGCCACAACAGAGCATGAAAACACCTTTTTGGACCATCAGCGCTGGATCTTGGCTCAGTTTCCAGCCCTGCCACAGACTGATTCCTCATGCGACCTTGGGGAAGCCACTGTGTCCCTCTACCACCCTCTTCCCATCTGCAGAGTGACCCTGGGCTGATGACCTGATGGGTAGTGCTGGCTGGAAGAATCATCCCACATTTCACCAGCACACAGCTCGCTGGGTACCTCCCCAAATCCTGGGCTGAAACCATCCCACATCACCACGTCTGATCTCCGGCAGCAAAGGGGACCGGGGAGGGGAAGAGAGAACATGATGTCACTGTTTTATAAAGCATGTTCTCAAATTATCCTTCAGCTAATGAAAATGGATGGGACTGTAATTAATTTTTGATTAAAGGCTCGCCTGCTGTCTCCACCAATCTGCGAACGTGCTAAGTCCCATCCGAGGAGAGCACGCACGGGTGTTTGTGTGAGCCAAACCCAACTCGATGAGAAGCCCACAGTGGGAGTTGCATAGCTCCTGCCACAACCCTTTAGAGCCCGTTACATGCATGGGACGTGGTGACAGGGCTTGGACCTCTGCTGAGCCCCGCTGCAAGGCAGGGGACTGGCGTCAACAGCCGGGGTTGCTGCTGGCAGGCATCACTCCCGCTGAGCATCCATCTCATGGAAGAGGTTTGACATGGCGACCATCAAGTGCCTCACCCAAAACTCATGTTGTGGGAGAGGTAACACCATCTGGGGACAAAGTCACCCTGGTGAGAGCTTTTTAGAGGATTTCCAGGCAGAACTGTGGACATGTGAGCTGGTGGCATCTCCCCCCACGCCAGAGCCCGCTCCTCTCCAACCAACACTCACAGGCAGTGCACCACAGTCCTGCCTTCACCACTCTCCTTCTGCCACCTCTCCACTTGGGCCAGGAGGTGCAGGAAGGACTTCTTGGAGTCTGGGGTGTCTCGATACGCCGACCACCGCAGGTACTGGAAATGCCGGACCATCAGATGCCCCTCCTGCAACTAGAAAAAGCTAAACCTCATCAGCTTGAACCCAAGGGCTGCCCTTATTTGCCTCCGCTGGAGGTGTGATGGAGGACAACAGGGCTTTGCCATGCATTAATAGTAGCGGAAGAGAGGAAAACCCTTTCCTGGTGCTTTAAGATGGATGGCTCAGCCTCCTCCTCCGCAACTCACTGGTCCCACCACCCCATCCCACCTGGGGGAAGCTCTGCTGACATGGTTTATCCTAACTTGCAGCACCTCAGACCATCTGTGTATCTCACAAAACCTGTTACCAGACCCCTGGCTTCTCCATCACATCCTCATTTTGCATGCAGAATCCCAGGGGATGTGTTTTGCTGTGTTCTCTGTAAACCAGGAGGCTGATGAGAAGCTGCCACCCATGGAGGCGGGGAGCAGTGGAAGTGCGCCTTAATACCCTGGTAATCTGGTTAGTTTTGAAATCTAATCTGGTTAGCAGGCTGCAGGAGAAAGATTACATCCACAAAGCTAAATGAGGCCAGGCTTTAGCCAGGCAGATGTGGAGCTCTTGCTCAGAAGGACTCGGGGCATCGGGAGTACCTGATGGGATGAAACCATGGGTCACGCACACCAGCCACATCTCAGGGCTCGGCGGCACATGTGTGGAGAGCACGCATCAGAGGAGAAAGGAGGGGATGAGACACAGATGGGGGATCCCCAGATCTGGCAAGCTCCATCCACCTGATTTCAGATCCATGATGCACAGGGCAAGCACCAGACCTCTCCAACCAGCAAGACTGGGTATTCCTGCGGCTCTGCAGGGATCCCCCAACCTAGGGGGTGGGTGTCAGAGGCATTTGGTGCCCACTCCAACCAGCACACCCCAAATGCACGGGGGCTTTTCTGAACCTTTTCGGGAGCTCCAGTGTGGGTCAGCAACATGGCTGGGAGGGGCTGACCTCCCTAGGCTCAAACTTTTGCTTCCCATTGGAAACCAGGAAGGCAGAGGGGGACAATGAAACACGAGTGGAGTTAAAACAGGAGAAAACTCCTCTGATGGCCCAGGAATGAAAGCTTTGGGATCCGTTTTGAAGCTCAGGTGAAAGCTCTGTCTGGCTCTGGAGCACTTGTGACACCCCCCAACACCCAGCTCCCCTCCAGGCAGCAAGGCTTGGCAAGAAGCGACTCCATGCATTGACTGGCACTCCTCCAGTGATCTGCTCACTGGGGAAATCTCTTCCTAGATCCAGAGACCTCAGCCACATTGCATTTTAATTTAGCATGGGGCATATTCTACCGTCTGACAACAAAACACATTTGGTGAAGGTTTTTGTGCTGACACCCAGGAAGTGACAGATGCTCCCACGGGGAGCACAAACCAGAACCCTCTTTGTGTTAAGAGTCCGGATAATCAGGATTTATCTCTTCCGACCCAGCTCCCATGCCGAAGCACTCTTCCCAGCCAGGCTGTCAGCCAAGCCACATGCTCCCTTCCAAGTTCCCTAATTCCCATCTGCCCGATGACCTCCACGGGGGCATTAGCCTCAGCCTCTTGCTGAGGGTGGGAGATTTAAAGGCCTGAAGGATGCCACCTCTTCATGGCCAGCTTTTGTAGTTAAATCAGGTTTTTTTGCACGTACAGCTCTGTGCCCATGGGGGCTGTTCATTGTAGTCCCTGTCCCTTCCCAGTTTCACTGCATTTCTCTTCATTTAAAGGCAAGCTGAACCAGCCGAGCATCAGTGCAATATGACAACAGGTGAAATCCTGTGCAGATCTTCTCACCCTGCAGGAGAACGGCTCTGCTGCTCCCAGGGGAGCTGCCATGCTCACGCGGTGACTCTCCATCCTGTGATATATGCATGGCAAGGCAGAGATGGACCTTCAGGCAAGATGAGAAAGGTCTTCCTACAAAGTTATCTAAAATCTTGCAAGGAGCTGTGAACTCCAGAAAGATTGGATGGAGCCAGCAGCACTTTGACAGGCTCCTCTCTACCAGGACAGGAGCTGGGCCTGCGTCCTCTGGAAGAGCTGGATTAGGCTGAAGACGACACCAGCATCTACAGCACTATTCAGTTAGTTTATATGGAGAATTATCTGGCCAGGCAATGCCAAGTTCTAGGACTACATGGCCTCACTTGATATATCATCCTTCTACTCTCCAAAAGAGGTCTTCACTCACGTAAAGAAGCTCTTCGCAATGCCCCAGCCCTTCCCCAAAGCAGCAGCTAACAGAAGTGATCCACCCCCATAGACATGCACAAAGCCCCCCCAAACACCCTTCACCAGCATGGAGCCAGAGCAGAGAGCCTCACCCGTGTGATGTTCTGGACTCGGAAGAGACGGGACACGATGTCCTCATCCGCCGCTCCGGAAACATACTCCACCTCCATCGGGCCGTACTGCTGGAGCCCCGGCTCAGGCCAGTACTGCAAACAGGGCTGTGGAGAGAAGAGGCACAGCTCGCTGTGACCAGGGACCCGCACTAGGACATGGGGAAAGGGCATCATGCATCACAGGCAATGTCTAGCGGAACGGAGCGGTTGGCGCTGGACACCGAGAGGGGCTGCTGGTACAGGGGATGGCCCCAAGGTGGGACGCTGGACCCAGTTACTCATGCAGGAGCCATGGCACATCGCCAGGTGGCCTCGGCTTGTCGAGGGATCAAAGCTGAAGGGTCAGGTCCACCCCCTTGGCATCCACATAGCCCTCCCCGCTGCACAAACAATAGCTGATGCTGCCAGCAATGGGCTTTGCTGGTCCCGAAGGCGGCAGGAGAGCCCCAGCAAGCACAGGCCTGATCCTGCACCATGATGGAGCAGGGCTTGGCTGCCCCGAGGCCGCTTTAAAACCCCACCAGCTTCAGAAGCAGCTCTACCATCAGTAGCAACAGCAACGTGGGATGACAGTCCCCCTCGCCCATGGCCAAGACATCCCTCCCAGTCAAAGCGATCCCAGCTTGCAGCTCAGGAAAGGGCTGGGGAGCGACTCCTGCTCCCTGCCATGTGCCCAGCACGGCACTGATGGATGGCTCGGTCCAAGGGTCACGGATGTGAATGTTTTCACACCATGACAGCTGGGAAACCAGCATCGACACAAAATATATGATGTTTGTCACTGCACTTTAACAGGGCATTTAGCATTTCAGGCCATCTAACGGCTTGGGCCTAACTGCATGGCAAATGTGTTTGAGAAATAATTGGTTATTAATAGGGGCTATAAATCTCCAAGATCTCTCAGCCTTCTAGACTCAGAGCTATAATTTGGATATTAAAACTTCCTGCAGCAAGACGTAGTTCAAGTGAGGGATATACCCTCTAAGTCACCTTTCAGAGCTGGCTGCTGTAAAGGTTGATTTATTACCTGTTGGTCCTAAACTGGTAAACATTTAAGATCCAGCTAAATATTGTAACACAGACATCCCTGAAGAACAGACGTCCGGAGAGAGAGAGGCAGGGCTGAATAATGAAGAAAAATGGCCAAGTCCCCATCGGACGGTGCCAGGGGACAGCGGCCACTGCAGGGTACGGGCACCAGGGGGAGGACGGCACAGGAGCAGGCAGCTCCTGTAAGGCTGTAGGGCGTTTCTGGACCATGGAGTGAAAGAACCGGTTGACAGAGAGAAATAAGATCAGTCGTTCTGCCTCCTTCCCTGCCATGGTCCACTGCAGCCGGGTTCAGCTGACAGCTGATGTTTGTGCTGCAATGGGAGGTGCTGGGTGGCCACAGTGAAGGGACAGTAAGATGGTGGCACCGCTGCAGCGCTGGGTTTTCAAAGGGGCATTTGGTCCCCAGCAGGTATCTCAGCGCCCACGAGGGTAAATGCGACTCAAGGTGAAAAATGCACACAGGAGCACGGGTCGCCCTCCCCCAGCTGGACCTGCCCACTGCTCGGGCAACATTGCTCAGGCAACATCGCTGCTCTGCTCCACAGCCACGCTCGCAGGCAAAGCTCTCCCACCCTCCCAGCTTCAACACCTCTCTGCACACAGAGGGAAGCCAGGCAGGTCCGCCCATGGGGAGCAAAGCCCACAAGGCTCAGGGCACCGCTGCCGCCAGCCAGGGCTCGATGCAGCAGCGTGCCCAGCCCCGTCCTCGCACCGGGACCAGAGAGCCTGCCCGCCCAGGCCAGAGCCACCCTTGGGTGCTGGCTCTGCACCGACACCCTCCGCTCCGCACTCGCAGCGGCCCAGAGGGGCAACAGCCACCAAAGAACTCACTTCTCACATTTTCAGTTGAAAACACCCTTCACGGCTCTGCTCAGAGGAGCTCCTGAGCTGTCCATGAACGGTTTCTCACTGTCTCATGGGCCACAGACCACAGCTAAAGCCTTTGCCTCATTCCTGTTTTCCTGTGGTCACATTTGCATGATGGACTTCAATAAAGCCAACATGCTCAGTATGTTACTTCTATGAGCTACTAGGAAGAGAAGCGCTGATTCCTATAGGAGCTAAATCAAAACTTTCCTTTACTGAAAAAACCACACAGTCCTGCAAGAAAGGGTGTAATTTTAAAGGCTGATAGAACATCATTGAGTTTCCTGCTTTTGGTTCTAAAGGTTCACTATTAAAGAAGATAAAGTGCTCTCCAGGCACTCCTCTCCCAACTTATCCTTGTGCCTGGCGTTGCTCCCTCCTAGGTGCAGAATGCAGCATTTGCTCTTGTCCCACTTCATGCCATTGATGATTGCCCAATGCTCCAATCTGTCTAGATCCCTCTGCAAGGCCTCTCGTCCCTTAAGAGAGTCAACAGCACCTCCCATGTGGTATCATCAGCAAACTTGCTAATGGTGCATTCAACTCCTGCATCCAGATCATTGATACAAACGCTGAACAGAACCGGTCCTAGAACTGAGCCCTGAGGAGGACTGCTGGTGACGGGTCCCCAGCCAGATGTTGCCTCATTCACCTCAACCCTTGGAGCCCTGCCATCCGGCCAGTTCTTCACCCAGCACACCCTGTACCTGCTCATCTCACGGTTGGACAACTTGACCAGAAGGATGCTTGTGAAAGACAGCATCAAAAGCCTTACTGAAATCCAGAAAAAATACATTCACTGCCTTCCCTTCATCCACCAGGTGAGTGACCTTAGCACAGAAGGACATCAAACTAGATAAACAGGACTTTCCCTTGGTGAACGCATCTTGACTGTGCCTGATAATTGCATTATTCTTTAAATGTGTTTCAACAGCACCCAGAATGATCTTCATCATTTTTCCAGGTACTGAGGTCAGACTAACAGCTCAGTAGTTTCCTGGCTCTTCCCTCACACCCTTGTGTGGATGGCAATAACACTGGCCACCTCCCAGTCAGGAGGGACCTCCGCAGACTCCCAAGATCTATGGTAGATGATCAAGAGGGGTCCTGCCATAACATCCACCAGGTCATCAAGTACTCTGGCATGAAGGCCATCAGGCCCGCCCAGACTGAGGAACATTCAGCCGAGGCAACTGGTCCCTTACAGTTTCACTGTCCACAGGCGGAAAGTCATTCTTCCTGCAGTCGTGCTCCTCCAACTCAGAGGACCGGGTTGATAGCTTGACAAAAGGGTCAGGGAACATCACTGAGGTTCCTGGTTTGGGTTCTAAAGGTTCTATCGCAAAGAAAAGCAGAGGAACCCAAGCCAAGAAAAGAGGGGGGTGCAGGGCACAAATTTATTTCAATTGCAAGGTGCATTTAGG
>WEKW01026014.1:5779-24687 GCA_013389905.1 Sula dactylatra | reverse complement strand
TTCCTCAAGTTCATTCCTTTTTAAAATGTATGCAGAAAATGCTTGAAGACAGTTGTTGTTCTTTTCTACTTTCCATATTAGAGGTTAAAAATTTAAAAACTGCACAATTTAAACCCAACAATTCCTATTGGTAGAATCAGAGAGACTGTCACAACTTTCTGAGACTGAAGTTCTGCACATTATCATCTTTAAATAATGACCAGGTATCACACCTTTTGTATGAAGACATCTGAGACACTGAGCATTTGAAAAGATCTTTAAAGGGTTACACTTTTTCTCCTGTACTGTCTGTGTCCAAATCTGCATCTTCAGCCTCAAATAAAAGGAGGGTAGGGAGAGAGAAATGTTCTCTTAAAACTCCAAATCTCTCTGAATTGTCCTGACTAAAATTTCAGAAGTGTTACTATGGAAAAGCAACATAGTATACGGTTTTAAACCACACTTTTCTAAGGTTTTTTGTTAATTCAATTTGGCATAGACCCATCTTCCACATTTACCTAATCAAATATAGTTTACGCTGAGTTACTTAGTAAAAATATAATTTTAACAGAATTATAAAAATTAAAACTATATACTCAGGCTCTGCTCCTACTGATGTTAGTTTACCAGTTCTGCTTAATCAGTCTTCACAATTACAAACTGCAAAACATTAATGTTTTCACAGAAGAAAGAGGGGAACATTCATTCTTATTTGTGGACCCGCTGCTGGACTCATTGCTTGAGTCTTGCTACAAATCTCGATCTTATTCTCAGCCAAAACTATTGTTGCAATTATCTTTCTGCCTTCGCTGAGGTGAAAGAAGGGAGATGGGCATCCCAAAGGCAAGTTCCAAAACTCAGATTCATTTTCACAGGTGCTGAAACTGGCATATAGGGGCACTTGGAAGAAAACTGAGATTCTAAATACTACACTCGGAATCCAAAAGCTAAGAAGTATTTCAGAAAATGCAATCACTTCCTCGGTGGAGACTGCCAAATAAAAATCACTAGTTCCAAACACCACTAGTTAGAATTTTTATCACTGCAAATAAGCATTAGAGTTTAAGTCAACAGAAGTAAGAATACCCGGTATAGATAAGTACAACTTGTTATCCAATATATTTTTCAACAGATGAGGAATAAAATGGCCTTGGCTTGCAAAGAGGTAGAAGTTTAACTGACAACTATTAACAACTGAATTGGTAGGCTTTGAAAATGCGTGCTTAAAATTTTCATTGTTAACATTTTCTTAGAAAGAAACTTGATATTTTTCTAAATGTAAAGATAAAATAAAGCTAGAAACCTTAGTTAATACTATTTATGAACTACATAACCTAGTAAGTCAGAAAGGAGTTTCAAAAGTCCAGCAGAGAAGGAAATGACTCAAATGCTGTCACACTCAACCTCACTTAACCAATTCAGCAAATGAAATAAGACAAAAAAATCAAGAAATAGAAGTGACAACTTAGAAAATCTACAATATTTTATAATAATAGTTTAATGAAAGATAAATAAATAACTATTTTAAGAATAAAATCCTCAAAAGAGATGGATACTAAGGCAATAGGGTTTTTTTTCATATTCCCCCTTCCCTTTTTATTTAGGCATGTTGTGGTTTAGCCCCAGTCAGCAACTAAGCACCACACAGCCGCTCGCTCACTCCCCCCACCCCTGTGGGATGGGGAGAGAATCGGAGGAGCAAAAGCAAGAAAACCCATGGGTTGAGATAAGAACAGTTTAGTAATTAAGACAAAATAGTAAGAAAAGTAATGGTAATGATAATAATAATGATAATAATAATAATAACAATATAATAAAAAGAAAGAATGAGAGAGAATAAAACAAAACCCAGGGAATAAAGGGAAAAGGGAAAAAAAACCACAAGAGCTGCAACTGCTCACCACCCACTGACCGACACCGCCAGTCCCCGAGCCGCGATCGCCCCTTCCCCCAGCCAACTCCCCCCAGTTCATATACTGGGCATGACGTCACATGATATGGAATACCCTTTGGCCAATTCAGATCAGCTCTCTTGGTTGTATCCCCTCCCCTCCCGGCTTCTTGTGCACCTGGCAGAGCATGGGAAGCTGCAAAAGCCCTTGACTAGTGTAAGCACTACCTAGCAACAACTATAACCTTAGTGTGTTATCACATTATTTTCATACCAAGTCTAAAAACACAGCACTATACCAGCTACAGTGAAGAAAATTAACTATCCCAGCTAAAACCATGACAAGGCATCATTCAAATCCGTATCTATCTATTTTGTACTATAGATGACACGATCTCACCATTAGGTGACACCCAATTTTTTTCTCCACAAATTATCAAAGAATACAAATGATTACCACTGATTAATTCCTGGCTGCATATGCCAGTAGCTGCTCAGTCTACAAATGCTTACGAATAACAAAGCTCCTCCTATCTAAAGCCTTCTTTAGGCTCTTTCTGAATGTTTGGATGCAGCTCCAGAGTTGCTTTCTGTATTACTGCCATTTCAAAACCTTCTGGTCAAATCAGAAATAACCTCACTTCTGTAAGAAACCCATAACATGATCCCTTAGATAAAATTACTGATCTCAGCAAATATGTACATGAAAAGTGCCCTAAAATGCTCAACTGTGTAGTAGCCTGTAGCATAATTCCGTTAGATAAGCCAGCAGTAGTTCTGTTAAGTCTCCAAACAGACTGGTTGCTTGCTTAGGCAAATCACTTTCACTTCATGATCTGAACAAAAGGTTATACAAGAGACACTAAAATCAAGTGGCTAAAAGCAGCTGTACTGGTAGCTACCCTCTACTTTGGTTTAAACTGTAATTCCCTATTGATGCAGCATCAGCAGGTATGAAGGGAAAGCCATGCTTTCCGATCATGAAGCATATATATGAAGCACAGTCTAGCTTTTAAACAGTTAGCTAGAGCAAACAGAAAAATGGACCCACTCATCTGCAACACTGCTTGTCATCCTAATGTTTACAGCCAGTCCAGAAGAATGAGATGGAGCCTCTCAATCCACCCAAACACTGAGTACATAGTAGTGTACTTCTTCACCTTTTGATGCACTCAGAAGGAGACTGCCTCCAAAGTTACTTGTGAAGCAGAATTCCCTTCCACCTCTGCTAAATCAGAGTACTACACAGTAGGAATACAGTACTGACTGCAGCCAGTGGAGCTATGCAGTCCAGCTCTTGCTGTCACAGACAAGGAAAACTGATAATCAATCCAGACAGACTTTACATGCAATCCTATTCTCAAAAAAAAATCTGCAGAAATATGAATGTGAAGCCGTCTTACAACTCCTCCACCTTACACTAGCACCACCTTCTGTCTATTTCACTGATTACTCTCTACCTCAAGAAAAAAGTCTTCAGCATAACAACAACAACAAAAAAAATCAGTGCAGTGGAAATGAAATGCTTACTCAGAAATGCAAAATACACTCTTGGAAAGTTTCTGTAGTTGACTTGCTAGCAATATTCCGTGCATAGCATGGAATTACCCCAAGAACTGCAGGCTTCCTGCTACTACCTAGTAACCATCCTTCAAGAATTAGATTTGCCATTTGTATTAAACCATTGATTGCTGTGGTCTACTGTCTTAGCTTTTCTTGATGAATTGTACACATTAGGATAGTCAAAATCAGTACACAGTGGTTGCTGCAGAATGTTTTATAAATAACCAACAAAAGCTGAAATTGGACAAAAGCAATAGTATATATTTAGCAGAAAATGGTAACAAAAGCAGTTCATCAGACCTGTGCTTACAAACAGTTAAGAGAAGTGCTATATGATTCCATCTGAGAGGTATTTATATTTTAAAGAACATTATTTTAAATTCTTCATTCATTGTTTGCTGATAAGCTTTTCTGGGCAGTACTAATTGTCCTGGAGAAACTGACTACTCACGGCTTAAACAGGTGTACTCTTTGCTGGGTAAAAAACTGGCTGGACGGCTGAGCCCAGAGGGTTGTGGTGAATGGAGCTAAATCCAGTTGGTGGCCTGTAACAAGTGGTGTTTCCCAGGGCTCAGTATTGGGGCCTGTTTTCTTTAATATCTTTATCAATTATCTGGATGAGGGGATCAAGAGCTCCCTCAGTAAATTTACAGACAACACCAAGCTGGGCAGGAGTGTTGAACTGCTTGAGGGAAGAAAGGCTCTACAGAGGGATCTGGACAGGCTGGTTTGATGGGCCATGGCCGATTGTATGAGATTCAACAAGACTTAGTGCTGGGTCCCGCATTTGGGTCACAAAAACCCCATGCAATGCTACAGGCTTGAGGAAGAGTGACTGGAAAGATGCCCAGCAGGAAAGGACCTGGTGGTGTCGGTCAACAGCTGCTTGAATATAAGCCGCCAGTGTGCCCAGGTGGCCAAGAAGGCCAACAGCATCCTGGCTTGTATCAGGAATAGTGGGGCCAGCAGAGCACAGAAGTGATCATGCCCCTGTACTTGGCCCAGGTGAGGCCACACCTCAAATACTGTGTTCAGTTTTGGGCCCCTCACTACAAGAAAGACATTGAGGTGCTGGAGCGTATCCAAAGAAGAGCAACGAAGCTGGTGAAGTGTGTAGAGAACAAGTCTTATCAGGAGCAGCTGAGGGAACTGGAGTTATTTAGTCTGGAGAAAAGGAGGCTCAGGGGAGACCTTATCGCTCTCTACAACTACCTGAAAGGAAGTTGTAGCAAGGTGGGTAGTGGTCTCTTTTCCCAAGTAACAAGTGATAGGAAAGAGAGGAAAAGGCCTCAAGTTGCACCAGGGGTGGTTTAGATTGGATATTAGGAAAAATTTGTTCACTGAAAGGGTTGTCAAGCATTGGAACAGCCTGCCCAGGGAAGTGGCCGAGTCACGATCCCTGGAGGTATTTAAAAAACATGTTGTTTAGTGGTTAGGACATGATTTATTGGTGGACTTTGTAGTGTTACGTTAATGGTTGGACTCGATGGTCTTAAGGGTCTTTTCCAACCTAATGATTCTATGACTCTATAAATTAATTGCTTACCATGGGGATTTTTATCAGTAGGTGTAAGTCTTATAAATCTGACCTAATCAAGTAAATTGCTCAATTTGCACAGACTTTCTCAATTTATTTGCTGATGGCATATGACATTCCCAGCTATTAAAACTGGTAGAAGAGCACATAGTGAACACCACTGTGCCTATTCCCTCTCCTAACTCACCACTTTCACCTCTAACAGAAACATACATCATCCTCCCACCACATTCCACCATCCTTTCCCAGACACCTGTGTCCAAGATAATACAAAGACAGTTCTGTTTTCCGTCATCCTCTTTGTTCCTCTGCTGCTTTCAGAGTAGCAGCTCTTCAGCTTCCTACTGCTGCTACCCAGCAGAAGATGAAATGATTAAAAACATGAGCAGGCTCTTACTACTTCTCCTCTGAGCACTACGTCCACATATTCACCACAAGGACTGTTCACCTATTTCCAGGAGCAGTTAACACAGGAATTAACTTGTGGTTCCTTACTTTGGAGCCGGGGATGGTCACAAACTCTTAATTCTTAATCTTACTTTTGTTTCCAAGCAAAGACATAGGATTCACTTAAATTCCAGTTCCTCCCCTCTAACTGCCAGCTCTCCCTCTCTGTCCCAGCATGTCTTGTCTTGTCATAGCTTGGAAACAAATGTCTCAAAACTTTGGAGGAGCAATATAAAACTTCAAAATGGGAAAAAAAGTACTTAAATAACAAACAATTTTAAAAATGGCTTTGTTGTTCTTCTAAAATACCACCCAACCTAAGTTATATAGGATTCCTTAAATTTTGCCCATGGACAATTGATTTACAGCATAGCCAGTAAATAACCTCTGTTGCTATTTTCATGCACAGTACATAGACACAGGTATCTGGGACACAGAAAGTCACATTGAGAAAGAGTAGAAGGGCATTGGCACAGATTCTTGATGATCACATGCAAAACCCCTGAATATATCGAGAAACCTATGCAAAATCCTAACCAAAACCTCATGCTTCGGTGGGTCAGGCAAATTGTAATGCTTCTGGTTTCCACCCGCCCCGCCAAGAGGAAAGGGAGTGGGAATGGGAACCTCAAAACAAAAAGTTATATTTATTCAGAGTCTGCATGAAAGCAAATTACTCATCTTAAGGGATTTCTGGACCTGAATCTTAGAGAAAAACTCTATGCAGTGATACCTGGCACGGATCCTAAGACAAGCATAACTTCTTAAACTCAAGACATGCTCAAATCTCTGAGTGCACACATTTACAGGAAAAAGAAGAAACTGAAAACTTACTTATGAAATCTGAAATTTGAAAGATACTACACTTCATTAGTGGCTACTGTATAAGTAAAAAATAGATGTCCATGTTTTCAAAACTCTTGCTGCAAAATTGCATGTTGCTGAAGCAGTAATTAAGGTCACTTCTCCTGTTGACCAATGAGAGCTGTGCAGCTAAATTCCCACCTGTCTGATGATTATAAGTATTCCTTACTATGTCTTCTAGTGGCCTGACAGCGACACTCTTGCAACAGTATGTGGAAACTCAGATTTGTTTTATTAATACTTTTAGCATCAAAGAAAACAATGAAAAACTCATAAACACTATAGCAAGAAGTTGGGAATAGCAAAATTTTTTTTTTTCCTGCAAGGAAGTAACCAGGAAAGATGAGAAAGCTGAGAAGCACACGCTTCCGCCTTCCCACTGCCCCTCCTTACTGGCATTACATAGCTTCAGACCTAATGCAAACCTGTCCATCATTATGACCATATGCTCCCTTTGCCATTTTAAGAAATTTGCAAAAGGGCAGGCTAGTACAGTCCGAAGGACATTTCAATTGCATTAAACCAAACTAAGCAAGACAGCTCTTACAGAAAAGCTAGTGCTGCATTTTTACATATGCCTGTAACTGGTTTTTCATCCTAACACAATATGGTACAATGCAAAACCATACAGAAATAAAGGGATGACGGAAGTGTATACGACAGCAATATACCTATAAAGTACTTCAGCATTAACGCCGAACATCATATAAATATCACAAATATCTTAATTCTTTTTCTAAAGAAAAAAAAAAGAGTGAACACTAACAGACAGACTTAAAAGTGATGGCCTTACATAATGGTTCTACCTTTAAATTGTTGTAACCTGTGATTTGAGTTGCATGTTATAGGAATTACTATAGCAGGAACCACCCGAACTAATGGAGAAGAAACCATACAAGAAGCAGTGCAAGTGCAGCAGTGACCCAACCTGAGCTGGCTTTGGTCCCCAGTAACTCCATGCAATGCACCACCTCTCCTGTCCTGAGTGACCGCTTCAACAGATGGAGCCCAAAGTCATGGACTACATGTACTCAGTGTACATTTTGTGGACATTTGTGGATATTTTAAAGACATTTTACAGGGGTGGTCCATAGACTAAGGGAATGATATCTGTGTATTATATCAAAGGATGGGGGTGGGGAGCTGTGGTTGATGAGGTTGTATTGGAGAGTGTGGGACCTGAGCACGATGTAAATGGTATGGAATAAGGAGCGGATACTGTCTTGGTTTCCGCTTGGATAGAGCTAATTTTCTTCGTAGTAGCTAGTATGGGGCTATGTTTTGGATTTGTGCTGGAAACAATGTTGGTAATGTGGAGATGTTTTAGCTGTTGCTAAGTAGCGCTTACACTAGTCAAGGACTGTGCTCTGCCAGGTGCACAAGAAGCTGGGAGGGGACACAGCTGGGTCAGTTGACCCCAAATGACCAAAGGGATATGCCGTATCATATGATGTCATGCTCAGTATATAAAGCTGGGGGAAAAAGAAGGAAGGGGGGACGTTTAGAGTTATGGCGTTTTGTTGGGAGTTTGTCTTCTCAAGTAACTGTTACACTTGGTGGAGCCCTGCCTTCCTGGAGATGGCTGAACGCCTGCCTGCTCATGGGAAGTAGTGAATGAATTCTTTGCTTTGGTTTACTTGCGTGTGTGGCTTTTGCTTTACATATTAAACTGTCTTTATCTCAACCCAGGAGCTTCCTCACTTTTACTTTTCTGATTCTCTCCCCTATCCCACCAGGGGGGAGTGAGCGAGCGGCTGTGTGGTGCTTGGTTGCTGACTGGAGCTAAACCATGACACCTTACTATTCCAATCAGATCAAATCTGAATTTGAGGTCCATAGAGGGAGGTTTTAATCAATATCCAGAATGTATTTTACCCCCCTTAAGAAGCTTTTACTTATGTTAGTATGCACCTACATAGAGTCCATGTCAGAGCCCCAAGTCAGCAGGGAGTACGTTGATCACTGTTAAGGTATATAAAGCATATATATCTCTATAGAATAACTGATCCTTCTTTAGACCAAAAAGGCAATTGATGTTCAGTGCAAAATTTTAACTTTCTTTTTACAGTCCACTGTTCCCTATTGCTCTGTTTTCAAGTAAGTTTCACCCTTCAGCAGTGTACTGATTTTGGCTAGTATAAAGTTAATTTTCTTTACAGTAGCTCCTATAGTGCTATGATTTGGATTTGTAAACAAAACAGTGTTGCTAATACACACATTTTTTAGCTGTTGCTGAGCAGTGCTTACACAGTGTCAAGGCCTTTTCTGTTTCTCACACTGTCCTGCCAGCGAGCAGGCTGGGGGGTGCACAAAAACAAGTTAGACTGCTACAAGACAGATGTCACCACTTTCTCTCTTGAATTAATGAATTCAAAAGACAGAAGGGAATAATCCAATAGAAAAAAAATCACAGCTAAGAAATATTAGGAAAGATGAAGTATTGCCACGAAACTCTGTGTATCATCCATGTGCCTTGCCTGCTTTTTAGAGACAGTACAGAAGCAATAGATAGGCTAATAGCATGTCCTTAATTCCCATGATTCTGCAAGACTACATAAGCACATTTTTAATAGATCAAAAACACAGACATATATGCGTATATACTTTTACATGCTGAATGCAATCATTTAAAAAAGAAACAGAAACGTTAAAGCCACTTGTGCTTCCTGTTGTCAAAGATTCTAAACCAGCATTTTCTAGTCCTCTTAATACTACTTAAGTACAAAAAAAAAAACAAAACAGAGAATGGGACACATTGACTTAGACAGAACAAACCACAAAAAGCCTTACATAAAACAACAACCTCACTGAACTGAAGTGGCAGTTTTTCTGTTTTGGCTAAGACATCACCATCCTTCACCTGATACAGATAACAGCACTTCCATTTGGTATAGCAGTAAAAACAAAGACAGGCTCTGTTACTGTTTGCAGTGTCATTACCTACATGCAAATATACATGGTGACCCTCTGTACAATTTTATTGTAAGCTCTTAAGAAAAGGCAGGCACTACATGAAGTCTGTCCAAAGGTTTGTCTTCAGCAGACAAATAAGGCTATAAGGCTAAGCGTAATCTAACTGACAGAGGTTTACAAGAATCTGTCTAGTTAAGCACATATCATGGCATCCACAATTAAGTCTCAATAGACAGACAAAAAGTGCACAAAACAGATGCTGGTTTGGAAAAAAACCCTTTTTTCACAATTTTTGTACCATCCTAACTTGAAAATTAATAGTTTTTCCTGTATTGCAAAGGAGGACAAATGCTGCTTTCCAATCCAAAATAAGCAAGGGAACATAAGTTCCAAGCCATGCAGGGTCAAGCTCTACTCCCTCTCCTTCAGGCTGTACTGGAAGGTCTACTTTTGCTGTTGTTTGGGTTTTTTTTTTAACGAATGTGAGATCAAATATTGCAGTAGCGAGTTTCTGCACATATACTGGAGCAAAATTCTGCCAATTGGGCTGTAACATGGAAATTAAAACAATATAAAATTACGTATTTTAAGACCAGCTCTTATCTTAACTTGCCATAAGAAACAGGAGCTAAGAGTGTTATCTCATGTAAGTAACTGTTTATTAATCTTGGGTCCTTCTAAAAGGTTTTCTGGAAGTCTCTTCCTGAGTTTTAAGGAAAGCACAATTGCATTTTCTTTGGCAGGACTTCAGGCTGAAGAACCACATGGATCAATTATATTTCAACATTTACCAATTAAATTTATAAGTAGATAGCCAGACAATTACTGACATGTCTTTTCAAATTTTCACTTTCATGTCCTCAACAAAAAGAAAGCATCACGGAAGACGAAAAAAGAGTGTGGTTCATTTACTGAACACGTTACCTATTCAACTGGCAAAAAATGTAAGTTACTTTTTTCATAACTACTTCTCTGGAGGTCAGCGGAGGTAACCGGAGAATTTAAGGCTAACCAATACAAGCTTAGTCCGGATTTTGATATCCAACATATATCTAATATCATGTCCATTCACATCTTACCAAATATTTTCAAATTTCAATCTGGTACAAGTTAGGTTTCCACAGTGAAAAGGGAGGAATTGGAGGGACAGGAAGAGAAGGGTGTTGTTTTAAATCGCGCTTTGCTCTTTGGGGACTATGGAGAAAGAAAACTTTCTGCAAGTCTCAACAACATTAAGCCAGTGTTCCATACTCAGCCACTGGTTGAACAAAACACAGGATGGGAGAGAGGACTCTGAACTTGAATTTTAGAACATGGGGTTTTAGTTTCCTGTTTCCAATCTGATCAAGGGTATGTTTTGCAATTAAAATGATAGCAGATGTTTAACCACAGGGGTCTAATGAAAAGGCCCTGAGTCTTGGAAACATTCAGGAAGTTGTGTCTCAAATTTCTCGAGCTACTGAACTCCCATATTCAGGACTGCTGACTATCTTCTTCATGATATCTGTCCATCAATTTCATGGCTGAAAAACACGAGGCTCATGACAGCTGAAGTTACAAAAGATTTCTCTGACAGTATCAGTTGTTCTGAGGAAAAATCTTTAGAGAACTTTGCAAAAAACCTAACAGGCTGTCAAGTATACAATATGACAGACTGCCTACAACCTGAAGCTTGCTTAGTCTTTTTATTTTTTTTTAAAAAGCAATAAATTCAAACTATCATACCCTATCATCTTCAGGTTTCTAAAAAAAACAACCCAGTGTGCCTTCCAGATTGCTATTGGTACTTAATACACACTTGACAACTCCAGTCACAAACTATACAAAACCATTTGTAGGTCACAAGCAAGTATTTTATGTTCACGGCTTCAAAACTGATATTTCAGCTCACAGAAACAACGTCTAAAGGTTATTGCTATGAATCAAAACAGTGTAAATTTTATATGGTCTTGATAGGGCAACAATATACCTCCCCAAATTTTTCAGTCTCATTACATAACAAGACAAAGGACTTTATATGATAGAGAAAGAAGTGGCAACGTGTCTGCATAATAGCTCAAGAAATATCAAGATCTAAATCACTCCAAAACCTTACCCATGTATCATGTATCAGCTTTGAAATCACCTTTATTACAACCACCACCATGGGGGTGGGGGCAGCTCAGATACCAGACACTTTTCAGAAGGTACCCTGGGATCATCTTTCACTCATTCACACTATAGGAAAAGCAGGTGGGAGAGCTGCAGGCTGCACAGAGTGCCAAAGTGATCTATACAGCAGATGAACATGCCCCACAGGGTTTGTGAAAGGTTTCTGCAGAAATATCAGCAGGGTCACTCTAGAGCCAGCCCTGAGGAAGCTCCAGTGCACACAGGCAGCTATTTTGATCTTGTGAGTACTCTGGGTTGCCTTGCCCAGAAATGGACAAATCCTTGGCCACACGACTGTTTTTGGAACACATATACATTTCAGAACACATATGCTTCTAGCAAAGAAAGAAAGAAAAGCAGCAAAATGAGAGGAAAAGATACAACAGAAATAAAAAAGACAAAGCTTGGTTCCTCTCTAGGCAAAGCATATTTTTAATCACCATTTTTTATTTAGAAGGAAGAATTTCTGTAGATCATAGCCCTGCCAATGATACAACCACTCATAATAACAGTTCCATTCTACTCCATATGTGGTTTTTGCCTTTATTGCTCTTAATCCCACAATCGTAACTTTTACAGATGAAGAGTTACCACAATATGTCCTACTCTTTCTGTGAAAAGCATCAAATTTTGCAAAGACAACATTTAGAATCTACATATTGTTCTTTTAGCTATTCCATACAAATGACTTTCACTGCTTTATGTATACATAGATGGGGGAGAAAAACAATCACAAAGAACTTTTAAGTATAAAGGATATTGACCCTCCTGAATTTTAACATTTAGGATCATCTCTTCTGTTCCAGGCACCATTCCTCAGCACAGCCTGAACTTTTGCCAAATCAATCAACAGAGTTGCCAACAAGCCAGTTGCTGTGATGGAGCTTGCTAGCCTAATCAGTGTACATAATAAAGGACAAACACAACATTCCTGCCACTGCAATGCAGGCCACCATCATAGTAGCCTCACAGTATTATAATCACAGAAGATAGATATGAAGATTTAATCTGTTTCCTTGGGTTTTGTTTTTCATTTGTTCAAAGTTTAACTGGTAGCATGGTTTTAAACATTGTTAGTTCTCATTTTCATTTGTATTTTTAATCGCACATTTTGTAGGGGGTCCTTTAATTATTTTCCAGTTGTTTGCAGAATAGTACTTTACATAGAAGTATTCACATTTACGAATACTCAGGTATGTCAAAAGAGACACTAAGGCCTCATTAATATCTCCATCAATGATAAAAAGCACAAATTTGGATAACAAAACTGACAGCATATACATGCTGTATTCACAGTTCCATTTTCTGAAAACCTGCTCTTTGTGCTTTTCTTATAATAGTTTACAGCTCAGAACTAATGAGGCTTCTAAAGTATTCTGAAGCTTTTTGGACTCCCACAAATACAAGCTTGGCTGTTTCCAGAAAGATTGGTTCACAAGCATGACAAACAGTTACAAGTGATTCTATTGATGTGTTAACAGTTCATTATTACTGCAGAAGAACTTGTCAGATTTTATACAAAAGAAAGGCTTAAATAAAAAGCAGTGTTAGGCCCTGAAGCAGTAGGCAAATTAGGCACATTCTTTGTTTTAAACACAGCTGGTTCCCCATAAATGTCAATGGCACTGTGATGGAAGTATTGTTACACAAGAATTCCGGTGTTTGCAGAATCCATTCCTTCAATGTCAAAGAGTGATTACAACCCAAGAAAAGCTCTCTACACTCAGCTACTTTTACTAAAGCACAGTGAAACAGATTCCTCCAAACAGCTTGGCGGGAGCTTTGGTGGGAGAAAAACATCCCAAAATCAAAACCCAACTTATTTCCACATGAACACCCAAAACACTAGACGTGTCTCACATTTCAGTGGAATCAAGATTCTCCTCTCTCTATTCTTCACCAGCTGTAGTAAAGACAACCACTCCCTCAGTACATTACTACACACCCTGAATCATCCACTAGAAGAACTGGGCACTGAGATCTTCTTTGAATGTCTTTTGTGAGACAACCCTCATGATGGAATAAAACATCAGCTGTGCCCCAGGGAGGCAAACTGAGCAGAACCCAACACACTGTATTACCCTGAAATTCCTGTCTCTTTAATGAACTCGTTGAGTTTTCCAGAGCTATTCCCTCCCCTTCTTCCTCCTCATTTCCTTCAAGAGTCTCCATCTGTCCTCTCTTTTTCTTCATGGCTACACAAGTTACACAATCTTTTTAAGATTCTTACAATTTAAGGTTAATATACTTCCACTATTTAAAGCAGTATGAAAAATAGTCAAAACACAGCTAATTAGAAGGTATATATCTTTAAAAAACATACAGACACTTAAAACCCAGCTCACAAAAAATGCTGGTATATTTTAAAAGTTAATTTGATGTTATTTTAATGTAGTGTTGGACAGAATTCTAAGCACTAGCTGCTATGCATATAAATTTCTCTGATAGACAAAGGAATAATGTTGCTCTGTCTCAAAAGGAAATCTTAATGTTTTTGCTCTTCTACAAAATCTTTGCTTTTGTACTTAATGAAAAAAAATATTGCCCAGCAGATCTGGAAATTCACTGAACTTCCTTCACTCAAACCACTGAGTGAAGGAGGAGAAGAAAAACTTGAATTTTCTGAATGCAGCTGTATTCATCATTACTGAACTCAGAGACATGCATTCAATAAAGGTAAATTCAGCTTCTTCATAGGCAGTCATTATACCAATACCCATCAAATATGAAAAAAATATTTTGATTAGCTAAACAAACAGAAGTGGTTTTATCCTAGCTTTTATTAGTTTTCAACATTTTCTATGGCAGTCATCGTGTGCACATAGCCTCACAAATGTCAAACATGGTCGCTGGACTTTACATCATCTTTCCAGAAAAGATGACAAGACAGTCCTGGACTATTTTACAGGTGGATATTGTGGTCAACATAAGTTTGCAACATTTTTTACTCATGAAATACCATGCAGATACTCAGTGGCTTCATTCATTCTACAAGTGGAATACCATCATCTCAGTGGAAAAAAACTAACGAACATTCCATACTGAACATCTATAGTCTTATCTTCAGACATTGTTTTAACAGTGAAAGCGATTTTCAGACTCTTTCCAACTCACAGTGTTTGATCTTGCAAAAAGAAAACACCTCAAGCAGATTAAGTTATTTCTCTCTTCTCTCTTCATATGTTCATCTACTTCCCTCATTATTCTGATCACTAAATTGCTTTTTACTTTATAACAGGTGCTGGAGTACTCTGTTCCAGGTATGTTGCTAATACACCTAGATCCCAGCTTGTACTGAAAAGTGCCAGTAAAAGAAAGCATGTAAGTCTTAGTCTGTGTATATACATGAATGGAGCCCAGAGAGAGATGATCATTCTCTCAGCTACACAGACTTCATGAATTACTGAATTAATTTCTGAGCATCCATTGCTAGTCAGGGAGTTCNGTGGAAAAATATTATCCAGCAACACGCACTTGAACAACGTAGAACTCCCATTTAGAAACAGATGCCATGAGCATTTTTTCTGTCAGCAACTTTTGACTAAAGTTAAATGCTGGGATGATGCAAAACATAGGGGGGTAAAAAGGCAATGACAACAGACATCTTAGATTTTTTTTTTTTCATCTACCATCTTACCAAAACAGATTACTTGGTCTATTGTTTAGGACTGAATAATACAGTTTAAAATAAACAGGAACCCTTCTGCTCCATTACACAACAGTATACAATATTGATAGTTAAGCGTATGCCTGTTGCCCCCCACAGATTTAAGCTATGCACACCGAATATGCTCCTGCAATCTCCAATACATTTATATAACGAACAAAACTAACACAAAGAAAGAAAACACTTCAGAATTTACAGGAAATAGCTGAAATAACTAGATTTTGCAAATGACATTTTTCATTTTGTAAGTGACATTACCTAACTTGGTTTATTTCTACCTTCTACAAAAAAAACCACTTCTTCCCATAAAAGCCTTTTTATTTTGTTCATCAGTTTAGTTATGTAATTAATTTCAAAGTTTCCATTTCCTGTGTGAAAAAAAAAAGAATGTCAGTGAAAGTAAACGTTATTTGCATTTCAGGAGATCATCACAAGTTATCACTTCTGCAGTTACTTGTTTATGCACGTCACCTGTCTAAATGAGAAACACTGTAATAGCTCACTTCTACTTTTTCCATTCATCTCAAATGGAAAAGTTCCATGTTTAATGTATTAAATAGGAAATTGTGAAATGATCTTTCAGAAACACATACAATCTAAAAATAAAAGCAAAAGGCTTGCAAAAAAATTTTTAGTATCTTCCAAAGGAGAGATGCCCCAAATTAGGACATATCCCCTTTAGTCAATATTTCACTTTTTTGTTTTGGGTTTTTTTTTGTTTGTTTTGGTTTTTTTTTTTAGTGAAACTGTTTAGGTAACAAAGGACTAGTCAGAATCAGTAAGTTCTGCTCACTGATTTGCTCTTCCCAATTCAGAGGAATTTGAGCTCATACAACTTAGAAAAAAAAAAAAACAACTATGTGCAACAACAAGGAAGTCTTCCATGCACTTTTAATTACACTTTGATTATTCATATTTCCGGAAATTAAGAAGTCATGTAAAATACAGGAATTTGTCTAAAAAAAAAAAAAATCTTACCAGTAACCATTTCTAAAACATTTATTAATTTATAACATTTATAACATTTCAGGAGAAGTTCAGACTGGACATTAGGAAAAGGTTCTTCACTGAGAGGATGGCGGGTCACTGGAACGGGATCCCCAGGGAACTGGTCATGGCACCAAGCCTGTCAGAGTTCAAGGAGTGTCTGCATGACACTCTTATTCATATAGTTTAGTTTTAGGTAGTCCGGTGAGGAGCAGGGAGTTAGAATCAATGATCCTTATGGGTCCCTTCCAATTCAAGATATTCTATGACTCTATGATTAACTCAGCTATTCCAGGCCCTAAAAATAGATCTGCAATTAACTGCTCTTCCAGAGCTACAGACCTCACTCATTATCTCCAACTAAACTCCTGGGCAGGAGGGAAGGCATAGCAGAGATCTCTCCAAAGAGGATTGGATCTAAGTTTCCAGTACAGTGGTGAGGAGTGGGGAGGGTGAAGTCAAAAAAGAAACCATAAATATTTTTATTTAGGTTATCTGAGTATTTCCACTGGAGAAACTACTCAAACAACAAAGAGTACAGCACACCCACTAACATTTCCAGGAGAGGATGAGGGTTTCTTTGACTTTTGAAATTAATTAAGGCTGTGGTTTTGCTTTTACTTAAAGCAAAGAAAAACCACCAAATACTGGATTAGAAAAAACAGTGATCTTCCATATCCACTTGAGTGCATTTGCTGCCTTAAAGACTATTTTAAGATACATATCTCTTCCGACACAGCTCTACAACAGCAAAGTAAAACAAAAAAATTGTCTTCTTGTCCATTTGACAAATGGGCATAAGAGTTCTGAATCCAACTGAAATGCTTTTGGAAAATCCTAAGATTCAGTCTGTTCCCTCTGTTTTATAAGGATAAAAGCCCCAAAGAACACAGAGAGCTAGAAGTATAATATTGTAAGTTCCTGTGATAGCCATCTTTTCCTCTGAATTTACACTGTACTTTGCACAGGAAATCAACATACGGACTCACAAACAAAACTCTTTACTACTGTATATGACAAACCAAAAAACCTTTCAGTTACCATGAAGCACAGTTTATTTGAAAGATTTGATGCCCACAAAAGCTTCCACATCACCAGCCATGGAAATGAAAACTCTATTAAAAAAGCATCCTCTTCAGATTTTAGCAGCTCCTAATTAGCACCGCAAAATGCATGGAGATCATCAAAATAATGAGCAACATCTATGCTCTAATATTTGCACATGCTCTTTAGTGTCCCTTCCAGCAGAGCCAGCTTTCTGGAGGAAATTCATTGACCAGCTTCAGCTCCAAATCTTCTTTGAAACAGTTTTACCATCATCTCTGGGCTTTTCATTTCAGGAAACAAAATTAGGAAGCTCTGCTCATGAACATCGTTTCTCAGTAGTACCACAAAGTACCTGTATGCTCAGGCCCACACTGCCATTTCTTCCACTCGCATGGATAAAGAGCAGATTTTTAAAAATATTTTGTTGCACAATGCAGGAACAGTATTATGTCAAACAGACTTTTAAAGTGATAGCAACATGATGGCTGTCTCTCTCAAAGGGAATGGACATAGCAAGATGCCTTAAAAAAAAAAAAAATCTTCCCAAAGTGGCATTACTGTTACAGACAAGGTCTTTTTACCATGCATACCGGAATGCAGATTACAACCTTGTGATGGTAATAAACTGTAGTTGAAAGACCTTCTACTAAGGCCAGGATTAAATACAAAAAATGAAACATCAGCTGCTTGTACAAACTGTAACTTTAACATGACAAAAACACCCCTGTGTAGGAGAGTAATTTAAAAAAAAAGAAAAAAAAAAGAGGAAGTAAAAGGTCCATCTTGCTAGTTAAACCAACAAAATATGCCCAGCACTCATAACCTTCAGATTCTAAAAGCAGCATAGGAAAGATAGGGAATTTTTACTGTATTTGAGAAGACGAAGCACAAAGCAATGACAAGATATTTCTCAGGTGGATCAGAAAATTTACTTTTTACTGCATGGGGTTTTTCCGAATTTGGCAGAATTTTTGTACTCTGAGTTGGCAGGTCACTGAGGAGTTAAAATACAATGCAGCAAACTCTACCTCGTGCTTTAGCTATGGCTACCCAGCATGCTTGTCATTTAACAGACCAAATCCCACCTGTAATAAAAGTGCTGTATTTTCAACAGGAAGGCTGTTGTTTTACCCAGTGTCTTGTCTTAATTCCATATTTGGCTATGGTCTTCTGTCTAACCAAACATACTTTAGTTTCAGTTTGATCTGAGAGCTTCCTCCTCTGTCCTGGACGGGTAGAATGTGTTACTAATAGAGAGGCAGTAGTAACATGGCCTTCACATGGCTTCATTTCAGTCACAAGCACAGGATGCACACACACTGTTGCATCACGATGTCAACAAACACTCCTGCATGTTTACCTCAAAGCTGCAACCACATCGTTATTTCAAGCACTTCTGTCGATGCGCGGACAATTCTGAAACCCTTCTGGCTTCCAGTAACACCCTGAAACATTGTTCCAAACACCTCAGATCCTCCTGTATTTTATTTCTCCTTTCCCTCGCTGGGAGGAAACTGTTTAGAGTGCCTCGATCAGAAAAACAGCATAAACTTAAGGGTCTGGTTCCTCCTTCCCATCAGAGAGTCATGATGGTTTTGGCGCTCCAGACGCCTATAAGGCTCTCTCCTCGGAGCAACACACAGTAGAGCACACCTTCGTGTGGAAGTTGTCCCGGCTGCGCAGTGTCCGTTATCTGCCACCGTGAGACCATGGCCGGGCAATAAACAGCGCAAGATACTGGAAAAGAGAGGACGCCACCTCTCACCTTCCTACTTAAAGACACGCGTGCCTAATCAACCCACATAAGACAAGGTCTGAGGTAATTTCCCAGCAGCGGACCACGGGGGCTGCACGACTGAGAA
>WEKW01026013.1:2893-100211 GCA_013389905.1 Sula dactylatra | reverse complement strand
TGTTACAGTCATAACATTTTTCACACCTTAGTGTTTACTGTGCTTTGAGGGTTGTATCTAAGCATTAAAACAGACTGTGCTGTTGGTATCTTGCAACCTCCTAAATGAATTGTAATTGTTCTACTACATCTACTTTCTAACTAAACATAGAAAAGGATTTTAAGTACCCCATAATATTCAGTTAGTGCTCCCACATTTCTGTCTGTTACAACAACATTTTTGTATCAGACAGTTGTCAGTCGTGCTACTGTATGTTTTCAGATAAATCAGTACATTTTTTGTTGCAAAGGAGTTTGAAAGGGAAGGAAAAAAATCCCTCACAAAACCAGCATTACAATAAATTTTTATTTTTTTTCCTTTTTTTCTTTTCTACCATTTCAAGCTTAAAGCTACTGCAAATGAAGATTGTTGATCTAATTGCCCTACAAAAAATTATCTGAGCTTGCCATCCTCCTTCAACAAATAGAGTGAACACTCTTGGAAACTTGCTAGAATTAATCTTAAAGTGTAAAACTTCTTTAGCATTTGTGTGAGAGCCACAAAACTGCGTGCACATGAAAACAAGCATCGCATTTAAAGACCTATTCATTAAATTCTTCAAATATTCAGAACTGCCACCTTTTTATTTTCTATACAAGAAAGACAACAGACATCTGATCCTTGTTAATATCATCAGTGTCTTTGCAAGTTTCAGAATTTTATGCACATCATAAAAACATCTTGTATAAATCTGGATATATACAATGCATAATGTTTATAAATAGGATATGCTGATACTAGAAGAGGACAGAAAAAAATTTTGGAAATCACTTAAAAAAATTATCTAACATTCAATGAAATCACTCCTGAATCAGAAAACAAGATTTAACTCTCCAAAATGAAGAAACTGCTTCTTTTTCCCCTATAATATAAAGAATTCGAGGCCAGTATGAGACAAAACTCTGAAGCAGTAAAAGTATGTTTCATATGAAAAGATATTTATAAGTCTTAACTGTCCAGTTTCTAAATGCAAATGGGTAGTTTGAAAAGCAGAAAGAAAACACTATCTTGCCTATAAAGGAGAGTTGCAGAAATTAATATTTTCATTTAACTAAAACTGGTTGTCTCCTTTTTTAATATATTCATTTTTTATTTCACAAAAACTGTAGTTACTACTCTTCATGTTTCAACTGACCAGTACTATTATTTTTAAAGTAGATTATATATATCTATTTATGCATAAGTATTAACAGAGTGTTTAAACCATAGATTTCTCAGGCCCATGTATTTTCATTTTAGCTTGCTAAACAAATCCATATCACATCTACAGTTCTCGCTGGAGCTATATCTTCCTAAAATATTTTGTTGTAATATACAAAAACAGTAAAAAAAAATAAATTTATGAATAATTTCTGAATAAAAGCAAAACGCCCACTTAAATAGCAAATAAGTTACTCACCTCAGGCATGTAGCTGACAAGAATATTCTCCACTTCAGCCTGATTTGAAAGTCACTGCTGAAGTGCTGTGCATTGGCTGGCAGTTCTGGCTTTTGTCATCGCAACAAATTTCACTGCAAGCCAAATGGAGCTAATCCTGCTAAATCCCTTGATTTATCTAGAGCTTCCTGGATAACTCAGGGTTTAAGGCCTTTCTATAGATTTATTTTACTTAAAAATAAACCACCAAATAAAAGAAGGTAACTGTAAAAACTGCTGTAGCATTAAGGCATCCTGGCATTGTAGTATCAGCCTAAGGGCAGCAAGGAACAGCAGGATATGCTCAATAAATTTTGTTCAGCTGCACTAGAAATGAACCTCAAAAAGCATTTACCACAAACCTTTCTTATAGGCATTCCTCTGTCTGTATTTTTAACATTCTGGTTCTGCTTCCTTTTCATATAAATCAGAAGTCAACCTTCAATCAGCGAATTAAAGATGTGCGAGGTCTTGCTTATATTGAATATCCAAGACACATTGGCAGGGGCAGTACTTTGAAAGGGTTGTATGTTTTTTCCTCCCTCTCCAATGCAATGTCAAATGGGACTACTGTTGTCAGTGCACATGGTCCTTTATACCTACAGAATAAAAGTTTATACATCAGGTACATATGACATAGGAGACCCATTGTGCTGTTCTAGAGGAGCAAGCATCTGATAATATATTTTAGTGTTAGTATGTACAGTTATGTTTCTATGGCTGTGACCTGTTGGTTACTTGTTTTGTGCCTTTGGTATTGGCAGCTATTAAAAGCTGAAAGCAAAGGCCTAAGGACTATATTCAGTATTGTCTTGATACCAGGTTACTACTATAGACCCATCATTGAGGGAAGTCTATTGGTTTGGTAGCTTCCTTTTTGGAGGCATGAAGGGGCAGAACATTTGGACTAATGGGGTTTCCAGGTTTTCCAAAATAACACACCCCCCACAAAAATTAGGTTTCACTGTCCAGAAATTTTGCCTACTCCAGGGGCATGAGGTCTCGTGGCCTGCAAAGCCAGAGTCCTTTTTCCATGTTGGTACTGGTGGACAACAGCACTGCAACCTTTGAGCATCCAATGCTAAAATCAAGCCACTGAGTGCTGGGTTTCTGGTAAATCTGTGGGGGATTAAGAAAGGTCAAGGAGCTTTGGAGGGCTGTAGAGAAAGCAAATGCCTCTTGCTGGTCCCTTTGCTAGGTTCACTTGCCAGGAGGTTCTGATTTAGCCCCGGGGCTCTTCTGCCGAGGATGACAGTGACTTGTAGTATGATGTGCAGCTGAGGACTTGGGGCTGCTTCTCTTTTTCTCTCTTCTATAGTTGGAAACCTCTTCCTTCCCACACCTAGGGTACTCACTGATCCCATATGTGCTGCAGCTCTGCTCCAGCAACTATCTCAGGAAACAGGGGAACACCAATGGCTACGGGAAGAGGAGGGTGAGTGCAGCCTGGCTCTGGCTTGTCTTCTTTACCCATTCCTAAAGTAGAGAACGACCACACTGGTAGCACTGTCATGGCCTGGAGACAGAAGATGAGGCAGGGACACAGTAAGGTCAACTATTGCAGAAGAGGGTCTGACTTGGCCATATAAGGCATCAGGGTGAGGCACAAAGCTACCATAATGAATATTGTGATTGTATGGGTGCCCGGCTGTAATGTGTGGTTAGCATCATGCTACTGCTATGGTGTTGGTGTATCATCCATTCTTATGCTGAAGGTGGTGTGGGCCATACTCTATGCAGCAGCTGTATCCTGAGGCAAAGCTGTGCCTGGGCACTGCTGACTGTGGGCTTCAAGGGTGTAACCAAAAGCCTCTTGTGTTGGGGACCACATGGAAGAGCCCACGGCACTTTGTACAATCTGACTCATGGGGTGTTCAGCTTGTATGAGCCATATTCACAGAAAAGAAAGGTGCAGGCAATACTACAAGAATTGTACTCCTTTCTCCCTCTGTCTTGATTGTCATCCTCCATTGTGTGAGTCAAGGACTGGGAGGAGAGGCTGTTCTTCACAGCAACCAAATGGATCTTGTGTTGATGAGAATCAAGGAGATGACGTCAGGACAAGGGCAGAGATAGAAGTCTGGAGCTACAGCATCCAAACCAATTCCTGCTTCCCTGATGGCTGCGGATAACGTTTTGGTGAAGTGAGTCCTGCTTCTGCAAGACCTGCTCAACTGATGGTCCTTCTGCCTCTGCTAACAGGGCCCGGAGTAGATTCTCCTCTTGCATTCCCCTTTCTGCAGCTCTGTGTTTCTCAAGTGTAAGAGTATTTATTTGAAAGGAAATTTTTATTAAACAATCACTAAGCATGAATAAGCATTGTGCAGTCTTAAAAACCTCCTCGGTTTTACTCTATGCAAACCTTGTTGTTTTTTATTTTTGCTAGCGGCATGACAGCAGCACTGGGCTGAAAGCGTTGCACACGGAGAGCTCTTCTTTTTCGCAGTCCAGAATGTACCACGCACAGGCTGCAAGAGCATGTCAGTTGATGCTAAGTATGGGGACTGCACTACACATGTAAGCAATCTATTCATCCAACTTTTCCCAAGAAGGAAATAAAAAAACCAACAACAACTTGAAACAGATAAACACTTAAAGATTGGGACCCTTAAAAGGATGGTAAAATAATGTTTTGGACATTATTTCAGTGAGAAGAAATTTCTAGGGTCTTTTTCATAAGTTTTGGGGCTGTGCAGGCTCTTGGATGTATAATCTCCAATAGCTGGAAGTAAGGCTTTCAGTAGATGAAAATATTCTCCATTACTTAGTTATAAAATTGTTTTGGAACAACCTCCATTGTAAGCTGTCAAGATAGAGAACCAAGAAATATACACTTTAACTTGGGTTTAACTTGGAAATGTAACCATGTAAAATCCTTATTTCATTTTTAAGGGAAAACCATGTAATTTGTCTTCCTTTCCAATATTTTCCCTGCTTTTTGCTCTTGTTTCAGTTTATCTTGTTTGCATCAGGCTGAACCTCGCCTAACATATGGCTAGCACATAGCCTTGCCAGAACCAGCTGGATCCTCTTCACAGTTGCTCGAAAGCTCTGATCATTTCAGCTTCCTATGACAGTGATTATGCAGGGAATTTCCCCTAAATATTTTGGTTCTATATTTACCAAACAGGCCTCTTAAGTTGTGCATTAGAAGATAATCAAGCTGAGAAGGGCACTGACATGTTTTTGTTACTGAGCCTATATTAAGCAAAACCTCAAATTTTTTTCTAGAAGTGTTTTAATTCTGACTGTATAAGATGCAATCTCTCCTCTCTCCACAATCTGTATATTTTTCTACTGTCCCCTTTCACACAACAAAATTATATTGTTTAATTTTTCTGTTAGCCTAGAAGTAATAATATTTAGTACTGAGCAAAAATATTTAATATTGAGGACCAGGTCTTCAGGTGATTTAAGTTAATAGGTCCAAATGGAGTTGTCATTTTAAACCATCTGTAAATTTTGACCTCAAGGTACTTTGTAGCTGGTGTAGAAACTCCTAATAATACCAGTTTGAAAAGCCTTATTGCAAATGACCACACAGGACCAACTTTGAAACAAGGAAAAATGTGTCTTTTTTTCAGGATGGCCTAGTTAACTCCACAACACCATCAAGATCTGCAGGAAGGCTCTTGTCTTTGTACTTACTTAAAGACTAAATGGTAAAATCTTTATGGCCAGGATACCGTATATTGCCTATCCTCTTTGAGCAGTTCTTCTTGTAGTATTTACCATTTTTGCCTAGTTTTCTTTTTAATTAGAGTGGGATCACTAAGATATAAAAATAACATCCTAATACAACATGTATTAGAAGCTGAGAATTATGCATTCACTGAAAGCAGTATATTGCAGAGGAAACTTCGGTGCCTTGTCATTAAACATGTACAGTAATTTGTTTCAGGACCCAACACAGCTCCTGTTGTGGGCGTATATTTCTTGTCAATGCTGTAGAGGAAAAAACTTTTTTGTCCCAATAATTTCGGCTATTGCAAGACTGTGATATCAAGGTGTCCGTATTAGTTCAGTTGCCTGACACCACAATTGGATTCTAGACATTCAAAATGAGTTCTGTGAGGTGGAAGGGCGCCGTCTGGGTGAAGATACAAATGCACTCCTTGAAACCAAGATGTTTGAAAAGTATAGGTTTGTTTGTCAAATACGTACTCTGGAGTATTTATTCAGTATCTAATGCAGCGTGTTAGCATGGTATTGCATACGAAGGCAGGCTAATACTTTGTCCAGAGGGTCAGGTAGCTTCTAATGTTCTCCCTGCAGCTGCACTGCCCCAGCACTGGTCAGGGTTTTTCTAGGGGAGTGCTGCTGGATGTTTTTTTTTGTTCCGATGAAACACTTCCCAGCAGTGTCCCTATCCCTCCAGGAGCCTTTCAGCTCCTCTAACGGAGTCCTGGCTGCCCACCGCCAGGAGACTTAACATGGCTGTGTAAGGCATAGACCTGGTCTGGAGACACATAGCTGTCCAAGTCATTGCATATTTGGAAAAAGTAGGTACAAATATGCTTGCAGTACCATTAGAATGGAGGGCAAATTAAATAACTGCTTTATTCTAAAATCTGTTATAAGACAAGGAATGTGGATTGCTTTCATCAGCTTAAAGCAGATGTAAAAGTTAGATGGGCACATGGGAAGCTAGATGAGAAGTAGATGGCCCACAGTTTTGATCTTTTCTCTAAATAGATGATGTCAAGCAACTGGCAGACACTATTGCTTTTTGCTCCATCAGAGATTGCTGTGGTTGATTGGGACCACAATGCTGCCAGATGGAAAAAATAGTTGCACCTTGGAAAAGGACAATGCATGAAGCACTGTAAAATACTTGTTTAATTGTGTAAATACTATGGGCAGAGTGGGCTGCACAGCCCAGGGACCTCTCCTGCACCTTGTAGCACACTCTCCTCCCAGTGTGGCAAATAAGATTTAGTGCCTACAGCTCCTCTCTCTTTACTTACCATATTCTTCTTTGCTTTATCCAGGGATTAAAGAGCTATTTTTTTAACTTTCCAATCATGTAGTAATTCTGCTTACATAAATTTTCTCTCAATCATAAAATATCCTATTTCTCTAGTCTATGAGCTGCCCTTCTAGTATTATAGTGAAAGTGGCTAAGAAACCTTTTTTCCTCCCAAACCTCCTGTCGCATCAGTTTTAAAACCCTGGGATAATTTCACAGTGTCAGTGTGCTGAAGGCTCCCCAGCCCCAGTGGCTCTGGGCAGTGTCCCCAGGGCTCCCCCCACGCTCCCTGGGGTTCAATGTCCACTCCAGCCCTAGCACTGGGTCTGGGCTGGGGATGCCTGTGACAGCTCTGTCCTAACTGTCCCTCCACCTTAGGTGCTGTGTAGGTGTGGGAATGGTGGAGACGCTGAAGACAGAAGCAGAAGCAGAAATGATACAGCTCAGGGGAGCCCCACTCCAGTGTGGCCCTGAGGCTGGTGGGTCCACACACGGCTGTGGTGGTGCTCGCAGCGTGTGTCGTGAGTGTGCTGGCCTTAGCCTGGGTGTTTCTGCATCACACAGTGCTGATACACTGAAGGAATCATATTTCGCCTCTGCAGGACACCAAATAGGTGTATCTCCCAGGACAAGCAGGCACGAATCACCTTTCTGAAGCGTTTCCACATTTATATCTTCTATTTGTCATCCAGCTCTTCTAAGAACCAGAGGTCTTCTGTGAAGTGCGTTGTCTGGTTTTAGCTAAATGTGCTCCTCTTTGCCTCCCAACTAAAAGATAACTGGATGTGTTCCCATAAGGGCTCTTTGAATGGGATGTGCTTCTCTGGACTTCCAGATGATTCCTAGGGTTGTAAGTCTTATTTATAACTAGTGTGATCCATAAAATCAGTTTTCATTTAATGAAAAGTTTTACATCAGAGAAATGTATGCTTGGTTCCTTTTGTGAATATGGAAAAAACGTTACCCATTGCCAAGAAATTATGATGCTTACATGGCAGGTGGCAGGTCTTCCCTTAGGGCTTTGTTGGGAACTGGGAAGAACAAAAGTCTTACCCGAGGTTTGTACATGCCATTTGCTCAAGCCAGTCAGCTCTGAAGCACATTGTTTGCCTTTCTGTAAATGAACAGAAACTATAAAATTAATATATTAGATTTCATTGAAGGAAGGTTTCTCAGTTTTGCTGAGTAGATGAATTAAAGCTACTGTTTTTCTCTTTTTGTTTAGAACAGGATGCCTGTATTCCAGTCCAGAAAGTCCTGGACAGAAATCTGGGAGTAACGCATAGGGAGTAGTGAGCTTTGAGTGAGAAGAGGTGGATTTGCATGGGCACAGCTCTCTCCCTGGTGGGAGTCTGAGCAGAGATGCTGCTCCCACTCCAGCTGGGCTGCCTGATGCCTAGGACACGCTGGTCCTGTCAGTGCTTGACCACAAATGCATTCGTGAACAATAGACAGCATCTTCATTTTGCTGTCCAAACCGGTACATGCACAGCCATTTCCCTGGCTGCAGGCAGTCCAACTGGAAATACTGCTACTGCGCTGAGTGGATTGCCAGCTATAGGAAATCAACAACAATTTCCTAATTTCTCCAACCTCTCTTCCCTTTTTTCCACCTGAATTCAAGTTACAGTGGAAAACCAGGGCATGCAGCCCCACAGATCTGAAAAAAATAGATTACTTAGCAGAAGTTTGACTGGACCTGCCATTTTCACAAAAAGCTCTGATTTTATCTAGGTGGAGTTTTACAGCAAAAACTTTAGCAAAGTGTTCTCAGCTGAAATGTTATGTCTATTACACACCTATAAAATGCTGTTTGCATTTTTATTCTGCACTGTGACTTACCTGTATAGAGTTTGAAAGACTGAGTTAATTTTGGTTGTCTCTTCCTGCTCAGAGAATACATATATTTTATGGCCTTCCAGTTATAGCAATTATGTTTAGTATTATACTGTATTCAAACTGTTTGCTAAACAGCAAAAAAGTAAAAAAAAAAAGTAGCAAAAAAGGCTAAAAAGTATATGACTTCTTAGGAGTATAACTGTATCATAGAGTTATTTTTCTTCCTTTTTAACCTTGTGAAAACTTTCCCATTTCTAGTGAAAATCATCAGTAATTAAGAAGGCACATGATTATAGCGCTAAAAAGAAATCTCTTTTTTTTTTTTGGTGAAAGCATGTTTCATCTCAGTGGTACCCGTGTTTCTGAAGGAGAATATGAAAGTCCAAAAGATACTGATTTCACCTATAAAGCAGCTGCATACTAATGCATACAGCCAAAGTATATGAAGAAAGTGCTGCGTTAAAATGGGAGAATTTGATAATTTCTGTTTATTTTCTACCTGATTTTTATGTTAGTTCACAAATATGGGCTTTCATGGTATTGCAAAAATCACCAGATTTGATTATGGTAGAAATAGAATATTAGAATATTGTGCGTTTTGAAACTCGTAACCATAGGAACCTCACCAGGTAGTTACTGTTTTGTATTAAGAAACTAATAGAAACTGGATAAAATCAAAGAAGAATTGAATAGAGGAGTTTTGTTTGAATCCTGTAACTTTAGGAACTGTATTTGTTAGTTATTATATTTGTTGAGTCTTGTGAAACCAAGGAAATTTGCTGTAGAAACCTGTTATGCATCAGTGATGCTGCTTGGAAATCCCCTTACCCTTCCCATCTTGATTTGAATATCAAGAAATTAATTAGTGGACATTAGTAGAAGTGATCAATGATTATTTTGGAATATGAATATTGATGAAGTAATATAATCAAAGAAACCAATCAATGTAAAGGTTAAATTTAATAGCGAACGTAGTATGCATTTTTATGTTAAACAATTTATGTAGTAGTGACTTGACAGAACAAGTGTATAAAAACCAGTGAATTTCGATGCAAAGGTGGACATGTGTTTGGTAGAGCTATCTGCTGTGTCCCCCAGTGCTAGAATAAAGAAGTGCCTGCTCACCTATGCTGTGTAGATGAGGTTTTCTCCTACGAATTTGCAACAATGGGGCTCAGTGCAGCTTTGTTAATGTCTGCTTAAATAAGGAGGTCATAAATATGGAAGACTATGTATAAGCCAGCTAATATTCCTCACAGGTAAGGGATTTGCTCAATAGTTGAGTTTCTTTGTTCTCCTTTGTTATCTGCACATTTCACATGGAGCCAACTGTTGGGTGTCCCACACAAGCCTGATGGAAATAGTATGTTTTATCTCCTGCCTCAGTAGCATGGTTGATGCTATGCATTGTGGTTACTCTCACCAAAGTCATGCTTTAAACTCATTGGTGAGAAATTTATCATTCTGGAGACATGAGATCAACCTCAGAATTTCTAGGTGAAGTTCCCTTGCTTTGAACATAGCGTCTGCAACTGAGTCACAGGTACTACCCTCTTTATCTGGGGCTTTTAAAGCAATAGATAGAAGTATTTAGTATTCAGTGAGAAGCTGCAGTCCTTATGGATAGAATACATGTAACTAAATGTAGATGTCAACAATTAAGTTAATCAGCCCACAATTCTTTTACCATCAAAAGACACAAAATGGTTCATTTAGAGTATCTTTTCCTAAAAGGAACATCTGATATAGATTGGATGTCTCACACCCTGGAAATGCCTCTTTTTCTCCACTGGATAAAAAGATGCATTTGTAGATGTCTAGACTGATATGCAAATAAAACCTAATATTGTATGGACTACTTGCAATGAATAATTCAAGCAATTCGGCTAATGCAGAAAGCTTTGTTTCAACAGAAAATATTTTGGAAAGCCTAAGTAAAAGTATGTTCATTAATGAAGCAGCAAAGAATAAGACTAGCAAGAATTTTCTGTTAGACAGATGTTGAGCCATAAGACGTAGTATTATAATATATAGTTCTTTAAGACAACGTCTAGCAAATGATTCATCATGTATGTTGTTATCTGTGCTTATGGTCTCTCTATGAAAATTATGAGACTTATCATAATTTGGAGTTTGGCTGTTTTACAATGCAGATAGTGAGTGAAGTGCAGAAAAACTTTGAAGATTGAGTCTCCAGATATAGAACTAGTAGGTTTGTTGGAATACATTTAGTAAGCAGTTGAAAAGTGGAATTACCATGTTAACTTCTTGATTTTGTGGCCTTTCTAGGATCCAGAACAATGTTTGCCCCATTTTTTTTAATCTTAAAATGAAAACAATATTCCTGTCTTTGGACCAAGTTTTGAAAGGCTTAATTTATCAAGGTTTATTAAAGATATGGGTTCTTGAAATGGGCAATGGAAGGAAAATACTATCACCATTTTAGGCTGACTATCCATAGCAGTATCTGGCCTTGATATCCTCTTAGATCCAGGATGGATAGATTCTGGTGTGGGAAGGTCACATTCCCCTCTGGATGTTACATAAAGTTCTTCTTTCAGTTGACTTATGGATGGGAGGTGGCATCTCCTTATAACTTGTCAGTTTGAAATGGTACAGTCTGAGGGGAGGGTTTCATGGCAAAAATCTGGTGAGTCCTTGAGAAATAATTCTTAGGTTAAGAATGCTCTTTGTTTTCATACATTGGTTCTTTGCAAAGAAGTCAATGCTTTATTGTTGTTCTCTTAATAAGTGACACATTTTTTTTCTTGTTCCTCCTTCCTTAAGGTCTCGATTTTGTTAAATGTTGCAGTGTTTCCCTAGGTTGCCTCTCTTGCCCCATGAGGGTGTAGGTTTTCTTAAGGATAGGCCAATATCCAAATACCAACTTACCATAAAAGGCACATGGAGCCCAGTACCATTTCTTTGCTCAGAACAAAGATAATTTAATTATTTTGTTCTATTCTTTTTTAGCAGGAGCAGACCTAGAGGCTGACCAGAAAAACATGCAGGTCATAGACATTGCTTTCCTTTCTAGAACAATTCCACTGGTTGAACTGCACATAGAGCTTCTAGGTAGGTAAATTCTCACTGACTGGAAACTCAGGATAATCAGAAATACAGTCAGAGCAAGTAAATTACTACATTCCTTGTCTGACAGATAGAGACAACTTGGGCCAGATTGCAGGGTTGTAAGTGTGGAAAGCAAATTAGTCAGATTAGGATCATTACATGTGGAGCAGAGAGAGAACCGAGACATCCAAAGTTAGAGGTGTAGTGCAAGATCTGAGCAGGAGCTGGTGGACAGAAGCAGAAATAATCATACCTGCTTGCAGCTGAATGAGAAATGGGAGACGAGTCCAGGATACACGTAATCCTGAATGTTAGAAAGTACTATCTGTTACTGATCTGGTCATAAATCCATGAGAAAAGGGAGAAGAAACAGGGTTTGAACTCTTCATCTGCAGTCAAGAAAGTCTCTTCCACTCCAAAGTAAGTAATTTAATTTTTCTAAATAGAGTCCTAATAAAATAAACATCAATATGATTCATGGTTGCAGAGCAATTACATTTGATTATTAGTAGACTAGTGGTCTTTCTGGCTTATTGTTCTCCTTTCTAATTACAGTTATAATTATAATGACTTCTGCTGAAGCCACCTAGCAAAATCAACAGATCAGTCCTCTAGTGACAGACAGCACTGAAGACAGCATTTGTTTTCACCAGAAAAACAATGGAGTTTGCTGGGGTTGTTTTGAAAACCATTTTCCTGGTAAAAGTGTTGTGGTTTTGCTTTTAAGTGAGACATTTTGTAGAGATACAGAAATTATGATAAGATTTCTTTTTGAAGACCAAAAGAGTTTAATGATATTGAAGTGGTCCACTTTTTGCCTTCTCTAGGATAAAACACTTTGCCTTTGCATTTCAAGACAGCACTTCATTTCAAATTGTATATTTCAATTTTGTTCAACCAAAGGATTCTTTGCTCACACAACATTATTTCTTTGAGATTGGAAAACTTGGTTCCTCCCTAGCTACAGAGCTTTTTGTTGGAAATCCTGTTATTTGATGTCATGATGAATAAAACTTGGGTCATAAATGATTAAGATGTGTTGAGTTGCAATGGTTAGATCTAAGTCTGGGCTGAGTTGGGTTCAGTTGTTAGGCTGGGTTATTTCAGTATATTAAATTTATTTAGTTCTTTAAATCACATAACCCCCAAACCACCAACTTTACCCTGCTCAGAGTAAGTTTTGACTCCTTTTCACAGAGTACTGCAATTACTTTAGAAACCTGCAAACTACAGCTTGGAATATATTTGGTTTTCTCAGTGTGCTCAGGTTGCACTAAATTGTTCTGAATTTGCCTTTTATGAGACTAGCCTTATTAGCTGAAGTAATAGATGGACTTTCTACAGAATCCCCTGAGAATACACCAATAAGTGCAGAGTTTTATTCTGCTCGCTGGTCCAAAATCTTCCATCTTCTGCTTTTTTCCCCCCTATCTGTTGATGACAGAGTCTACTGCCTCCTTTATAGAGTCTCACTGGGTACTATGTCAAAAATGAAATTGGAGTGCCTGCTACCAATCTCTTTTACTGGTAAATACTGGGCCAAAACACGACACATGCTCCATTAATTCTTCTGTAATAGTCTTGGAAGCCCAAAGGCTTCAGTGCATATGTGATCTTCAGAACATTTTCTCCTCGCACCATGTAAACTCCACGGTCTTGTAGTGCCAAACAAATACCTACCCAGTGATCACATACGCTGATCCCAAACTCATTTTCCGATGTCTTTAGCAGTTCAGCAGAAAAAACTGCTGTAAGAGACTGCTACTTGTTTTCTCAGTGTGGTGTGTGTTGTCATGGCTCCTCAGGATTAGGGTGAGGATTTGAGTGCCTCATCCTCCTGTTCTGTGAGAAATTCTGGTCTTGAGAAGGTCCTAGTTCTACCTGTTTCTGCTTTTGGGTAAGACCTAAAGCAAAAACTTGCCCAGCACATTTAGTCAGGGAGATGGAGAGGCTGCACACCTCCTGTCAGCCCTGCTGGTGAGGTATGCATACCCTTTCTTTTTTTGTGTGTAAGGAGAGGGTAGTCACATGAATGTGCAGTTCTGTTGTCCGGACTAGGGCCATAGCTGTGTTTAGGTTCTGCCATTAATGTAAGACAGGTATGGAGCTGCGTGGTTTGCAGACTGTAATATTTGTGCAACTTTTTAGGTCTTGAAAGGACCACTGTGATAACAAGAGCCTTATTGTGACAGATGAGGGACAGAGAAAACACCGAGCGTCAGATATGCTGTCTGCACTGTTCCAGTGTCACATCTAGTCCTTACAAAGGTCTCACTGGATCTTTCTTTTAAGCTAGGAGGAATGCCTTGAGTATACACCACAGCAGACTTGCAAGCTCAGGGTCCCATGGAGAGCAAGGACTCTATTTACACCATCCTGAGTGGCACTGTGACTCGGACCAAGTACAAAACCAGGAAACTGATGGAGCAAAACCAGCTGTTAGTGAAGGCTCAGAATAAAAAGAGAAATGCAGAAGGGTCTTTGTAATGTGCTGGTCCTGCTGGTAGCGAGGGCTGTGATACCAGCTTCATGTGTTGCCTTCAGGGGAACCATCTGGAAGTGAACTGCAGTTCGATATGCGTTAGAGATGGGTGTGTGTGATTTACATTTGTAACTTATTCTTATGTTTTGATTTGCTGAGGTTGGTTTCGAGGTGGGGTTTTTTTCTTTCTTTTTTCTTTCTCTAGAATAATCTTGTTTTCTTTCACAAGTTCACTTGCTGCTAATTCTGTTGTCCTTGTCAACCAAGGGTGCCTCAACTTTCATGAGACTAAATAATCTGAAGAAAGCAATGATAAAGACAAATACTCAAAACCAGAGGAAGGTATTTAAATCTCTGGATTGTTTCCCAGCTTGGGGTCTGACATTGTCAATTGTCAAGAGAGACTTGCTGTAGATATTAACTACATTCTTTTGAAGAGCTGGTCCACAATTTTTAGTTATTCTGTACAGGTTCAGTCATGCTTCACTGCCTCTTCTCAACTGTTTCATAATAGCAGATTGTCAAATATTTAAGTCTTTAACATAAGAAGTTCATGCAAACTCTTCTTCCAGACCCTTGGTCTGGAAGCAGCCCTGGCTTTAGCGGATCCATAGGATGCTCCCAGCTGCTTACTCATATTTGTTTTCTTTTCTCAAAAATCACACAGCCAATAGCCAAGCAGCCAGAAAACACTATTATATTAAGAATGCTTGAATGCATCTGTGGATTTGTATGCTTTAACCAATTTAATGTATTTCAAGTGTAGACAGGAGCTGAACTTCTTCAACTGTGCCAAAGATTGGATGTGTTTCTTATACTTCACAGGTTACATTCAGCTGACTGAGAGGAGAGCATATGATGATCACATGCTGAGCTTGCACTACTGAAAGTTAGGAAAAAAACATATTTAAACAATTAAGCTGCAGACACTTGATACGGAATGATTGGAGGGTAATAACTTGGAACACTGCTGAAATGCATTGACAGAAAGTACACATATTCTTGCTCCAAGTTCTGTTTCTGACTGCTTTGTTTATTTCTTGGTGAACTGAATGAGACTCATATGCCCCACAACACTTTATGTGTAATTTGATTTTGTATTGCTTTGTGGTGCTTAGCAGACAAAATGTATTCTTCATAATTAAGCAGCATGAAGAGGGTGACAGTTGAGTATTCAGCTTATTGGTAGCACCTTCCCAAATCTTGAACAGAGTTAGTTTTTACTGTGCAGGTTTCATCCTGAGGAAAGAGGAGCTAATTCCTTTGCTGTGGTCAGCTCTACCCCTCTGGGCTGGCTATGGCTAAATCATGGTTCCAGTTGGCTGAACGGTGATGAACTGAAACAGGCTGAACAGGGAGAGCAGTGGATGTTGTTTACCTTGACTTCAGCAAGGCTTTTCACACTGTCTCCCATAGCATCCTCATAGGTAAGCTTAGGAAGTGTGGATTAGATGACAGAACAGTGAGGTGGATTGAGAACTGGCTGAACGGCAGAGCTCAGGGGGTCGTGATCAACAGCGCAGAGTCTGGTTGGAGACCCATAACTAATGGTGTTCCCCAGGGGTCTGTGCTGGGTCCAGTCCTGTTCAACATATTCATCAATGACCTGGACAAAGGGACAGAGTGTGCCCTCAGCAAGTTTGCTGATGACACAAGACTGGGAGGAGTGGCTGACATGCCAGAAGGTTGTGCTGCCATTCAGTGAGACCTGGACAGGCTGGAGAGCTGGGCCGAGGGGAACCTCATGAAATTCAACAAGAGCAAGTGTAAGGTCCTGCCCCTGGGAAGGAACAACCCCATGCACCAGTACAGGTTGGGGTTGACCTGCTGGAAAGCAGCTCTGCTGAGAAGGACCTGGGAGTGCTGGTGGACAGCAGGTTGGCCATGAGCCAGCAATGTGCCCTTGAGGCCAAGGCCAATGATGCCCTGGGGTGCATGAAAAGGAGTGTGGCCAGCAGGTCGAGGGAGGTTATCCTCCCCCTCTACTCTGCCCTAGTGAGGCTGCACCTGGAGTGCCACGTTCAGTTCTGGGCTCCCCAGTTCAAGAAGGACAGGGAACTGCTGGAGACAGTCCAGCAGAGAGCTATGAAGATGATCAAGGGACTGGAGCACCTCTCTTCTGAGGAAAGGCTGAGATGGGTTTGTTTAGCCTGGAGAAGAGAAGACCGAGGGGGGACCTTATCAATCCTTCTAAATATGTAAAGGGTGGGTGTCAAGAGGAAGGGGCCAGACTCTTTTCAGTGGTGCCCAACAACAGGACAAGGTGCAATGGGCACAAGTTTGAACACAGGAAGTTCCACCTGAATATGAGGAAAAACTTCTTTACTGTGAGGGTGACAGAGCAGTGGAACAGGCTGCCCAGAGAGGCTGTGGAGTCTCCTTCTCTGGAAATATTCAAAACCCACCTGGACGGGGTCCTGTGCCCCCTGCTCTGGGTGTACCTGCTCAAGTAGGGGGTTGGATGAGATGATCTCCAGAGGTCCCTTCCAGCCCCTACCATTCTGTGATTCTGTGATTCTGTGTGAATCATGACTCTAGCTAGAGCACTGTATATTAAACCTACACCCTGGAAACCAAGTGCTTTTTTGAATAAAGGACACTTTATTATGCCTTTAAAAAATAATTTAGATGACTCAGCTGTATATATTTTTCAGTCTTTCATAATTTTCTTATGAAATAATGCTGGGAATATTAGTGGTGAATGCAGTGTATGGAGGAATAAGGTATTACTGAGTAGAAGATGATTCCAGGAAGGCAAAGTGAATTTTTGAGTGGCTTAGTAACCTGTAATTCTGGGGATTGGAGTTGCATATTTAAACTATAAATGTTGTGCATTTAGGGAAGAATATAACAATTCTTTATTTCTGCTGCCATTTCTATGGGAAGTGCTGAAAGAGAAATACATGTGGTATGTGGGGTTCAGTGTTTTTTCTGCTTTCCTTGCTCCTTCTTTTATTTGTGGCAAAATGTTCCATTAGTCAATTTTCTTCAACAACTGCTTTTAGTTTTTCTCTTAGGCTAGACTTCAAGGAATACTAAGCCACCATAACCTGGTATGGCTACTGAAAGAGGCAACTTCATCTGTCTTCTAGCCCCCAGCAGCTTATTCCCCTCCTTGTGCCACTTGCTCACGACAGTCCTACCTGGCTGCACCAGTGCTTGTGTCAGATCGAGGGAGGGAGGGCAGAGTAGAGGCAAAAATGAGGAGCTTGAATGGGAAAAACGTACTGCTGTGGAAGTGTTGCTGTGCATGGTTTCAAGCAATAGTGGGGATTCCAGCCTCACATTCTTACCTCCTACTCTTAATTTTCTCTCTTTTGTATGTATCTGAGAAGGATGGATAGAAAGAGAGAAAATGGGGGAAAGGAGAGAGGAGAAGAAAATGAATGACAGAGGGGAACTCCTTTCTGGTGAAGGCTGTTTAAGACATTTACCTTGCTGGCCAACATTAGGACTTGCCTTGGTATGGGGTAGTTCAGGGGAAACCCTCAGACCTGCATTAATGGGAGTAGGGACTAAAGATGATATCTACAGTGCAGGTAGGACCTTTGCTGGTTTGAAGAGAAGAATGGAGTCATCTGCACATAGAGGGACTTTCAGGGCAGAAGACTAATTTGAGACTCCTACAAAAGTGGTTGAAACAGTGGGCCCTGGAGTTGATAACAGAAGGAGGAGCAAAAAAAATTGGTTTTCCTGGTCTTTCTCTCAAGAGAGTGAGCAAGGATCTACTTACTAACGATGCCTCAGGGAGGTTTACTAGGGATTTTTTGACAAAATGAGTCATCATTTAACTGAATTTTTTCAGATTAAAAAATATTCATAGAGATATAGTACCCCTTTCAACAAGGGTACAGTTTTGCTAGCAAAACAAAAGCTGCTCATGTACTCTAAACCAGTATTTAATTTAGCAGGAAGGGCAGCTGCAGATCATCAAAGTTATTAGATTGGGCACTACAATTTTAATGTTCCATTTTTCAAAAACAAACACATTTTACTGAAGCAGTTAGCTCTGAATTAACTAATTCCTGACTATTTAATTATGGACAGGCATGACTGTGTAACTGGGTGCTCATGGCTTTTGGCTGGGGATATGGGATGCCACAGTTCAAGTCCTGGCTCAAAAAATATTTATTTGTAAGATGGGCAGCTTAAAGCTGCATTTGTTCTGCAGTTGAGTGGGCACCATGCTCTCCAGCTGTGTGGTGCTGGGAGCTCCCTGTCGTGTAAAGTCTCTGTTTTGAATCGAGTAGAGCAAAGGTGTGTGTATGGCTATTTCCCACCTCCCAAGTGAGAGCAGGTATATGGGTCCTCCTAAGACCACAGAAGCTTTAATGGGATGAGATTTGCTGTTTTCTGCCAAACACTCCAACCCTTCGATGTCAAAACACCAACAACTTAATCCATTTTTGTTGAGTAACAGATACTTTCCATTTGGTAGACCTTTAATCTTTTTGTGTGAAGTTTATCTCTAATATAAGCTTTTGTCAGGGACAGTCCATTTACCTGCTTTTTCAGCTTCTAAAATGCACAGGATAATCTCTTATTTGACAGTTTGTTTTCTTTCAAGATGCTCAGATATTCTGCATATGTTCTAATAATGCATTTTCTCTTCCAATGAACCTTTTCTGATCCCTTTGAAAAAGATTAGGGAAGAATGTAGTTAATATATTAAAGTGATTTATCAGAGTCTGCATTCACTTATGTATTAGTTTATACAAAATTAATCTATTTCAGAAGCACTTTTTGACATCATTACTAAACAAGTTACCACAGTAATCATAGCCTGTCTAAAATCCGGAAGCATTTTAGCTTTGAGGGTTATTTGATGTGGCTCAGATAAGGACTCTGTTAAGTGTGTCACATTTTTATAGCTCTTGGCACTAAAGTTATCTGCTTTCAAAGCTTTATAGGAGTTTCTCATTTTAATGGATTTTAGAATTTCAGAGATAAAACCTTGCTCTTTTTCTGTTCAAGGAAACACTGTTCTTAACACTTTAAAAATCAGCATTGATTGATACGTGATAGTCAGCAGTTCATAAAGTAGTGATTAATGGAAACCTGATTGAAGAGGTTATATATGAGTAGTGTCAGTGAATTACTGTATGAAATGAATATATTTTGATGCAGGTCCTTATGCAAAAAGCACATGAGAGAGACATTGGACAGTGAGAACTGAGATACTGTATAAACTAATGATCAGAAAAAAAAATTACAACTCATGTTCTAACGGGAAACCATTTTGTGTTACCCTGTTCCTGATTTGGAGGGAAAACACTGAAATGTTTCATTTCATGTCTTGTGAAACTTTAATATTGTAACTTTATGTCTATTGGCCAAGAAGGCTGTGATTGATTTCATGTTCCACCAAGCATCCAGACAGGGCTGGCCGAGAGCCTGGACATAGTCCCTGGCAGGGTTCTGGCATCCTACTTTTACATAAACAAAAACAAAAGTAAAAAATCTTCCAGGTTGAGTAGCTGGAGGTCCACCTCTTCATCTTCCCTGAAAAAACTTAGCTGAGAGATTAAGAGGTGAAGGAGAAGAGCATTGACATTTTTCCTAAAGAAAATCTTGGTTTTACTGAAGGCATATTTTTTTCCCTCCTGCAAATCAGTGTGATTGTTAACTTTCTAATCATCTCTGACTGTGCCTGCCTTCCCCAGTTCTTTTGCAAGTAGATGGATGGAGTTTTGTTTCTTGTATTAATATTTCTGTAGTGGTATTATGTTTATATACTATTTTGAATTCCTTTGTCATAAGGTGACCTGTAGATTGTAGTGTGCATTTCAAATTTACATTTTAGTAGCAATGAGATTTCCTGAAGCCTTCTTTTCTCCTGGCTTAACAGACCCAGGTCTCTCAGTGTCCTCTCACAGGGCAAGTGCTCCAGTGCCCTGAGCCTCTTTGGTCACTGCCTGCTGAACTCTTGTTTGTTAACGTCTCTCTTGTATTCAGAGCCCAAAACTGGATGAGGTATTCTACACATGGTCCAGTGAGAGTTGTTGTGGAGGACAGTAAGGTAGAAAGGAACACTGAAAGGGATAATTGCTTCCCTTAATCTCCTGGCTATGCCCCTTTCCACAGCCCAAGCTGCCTTTCACCTTTGCTGCCAAGGCACACTGCTTATTTTCAGATTACTCTCTGCCAACACCTCCAGGTCTTTTCCAGTAAAGCTGTTTCCCAGCCAGTTCCTCCCCAGCCTGTATTGTTGCAAGGGGCTATTCCTTCCCAGGTGCAGGACTGCCCAATTGCCCTTGCTGAATTTCACAAGTTTCTTCTTGGCCCATTTCTTCAGCCTGTCTAGGTCCATCTGGATGGCTGCCATGCCCTGGGTGTACTGCAACAGCACCACTCCGTTGCCTCCTCCAAGTCACTGACAAAGATATTAAACAGGACATGTCCCAGAATAGGCTCCTGCAGTACTCCCTTTGTTACTGGTCTTAGGTGGCGTGTGACCCATTAAGCATTACTCTCTCAGCCCAATTGTTCAACCAGGTTTTTTACCTGTCTAGCTTTCCAACCACCCAGACTGTATTGTCCTAACTTGGACACAAGAATATTGTGGTAGACAGTCTTCTCTGCTCCCCTCATCCACAAAAGTCAACTTCTAGATTTCTATTTAACAAACCTGTCAGTCTCTATTAATAATTTCAGTGTGACTATCAGAAATTAATCCAACTAAGTTAGTATTAAATAGAATAACTATGACCAAAACAAACTGAAAACATATTTTTATTGGCTTCCTAGAGCATTTTACAACAAGCTCCACCTAGAGAGAGGACTGAAAGAGAGGACTCCTGTAGAACAAACACACTGGTATAGAAACATCTGTTGAGTTAGTTAGTTAGTTTGGAAACTGCTCTGACTTTGATTGTGGTTTTTTTAAGCTCTGCTTCTTCGAATTGAAGTATTGTGCAGCCTGCACTGCGTAGGCATCTTGCTCAGGTCTATGCTCAGCCCTGCATAGCACAAAGCCTGTGGAGCTCAATGCTGACAGCGGCATGTGCACAGCAGCATGTGCACAGTAGCCTGTGCACAGTACAGCACTGCCCTCAGGTGTGCATACAGACCAGGCTGGAGAGCTGCCCTGACCTGACTACCTCCTAATGAGTCTCAGGTGCCTTCTGCTATCTCCTTTGTGCTTCAAGGAAGTCAAGCTATTGGGACACATCTAAATAGGACGATGTTTCCAAGACTGTCCTGGCTTTGTCCCTACTTGCTCTGCCTATTCTCTCCTACTTCAAGGCAAACTGAACATATTCAGGGACAGTATAATAAAGAATTTGGGAATTAGGAAGAATAATTGAAACTTATAATGATTGATGTCAGGTGGTAAAAGCAAAAAGCTGGTCCTCTGCTCTGATCTCTTGAATAAACTTTGCTTAGACCTCTAGAGAATAAGCAGTACGTTGGAACAGGAGAAAGAACATCCTCTTACAAAGCTTGGAGAGAGCGGAGTAGAGGCTCACAGGAGGTAAATCCCAGAATGATGCTTGCGAAGAGATGAAAGTGTCCAGAGGGTGTTGTGGTTTAGCCCCAGTCAGCAACTAGGCACCACACAGCCGCTCGCTCACTCCCCCCACACCCCTGCAGGATGGGCGAGAGAATCAGAAGGGCCAAAGTAAGAAAACTCATCGGTTGAGATAAGAACAGTTTCATAATTAAAATAAAACAGCAACAATAATAGTAATAATAATAAAAATAATGAAAAGGAAAATAATGAGTGAGTGAGATATGAAACCTTGGAAGAAGGGAAAGAGGGAAAAAAAAAACCCAACCAAAACTAAACCACAAAAGCTGCAACCGCTCACCACCCACTGACCGACACCGCCAGTCCCCGAGCCGCGATCGCTCCTTCCCCCGGCCAACTCCCCCCAGTTAATATACTGGGCATGACGTCACATGATATGGAATACCCTTTGGCCAATTCGGATCAGCTCTCTTGGTTGTATCCCCTCCCCTCCCGGCTTCTTGTGCACCTGGCAGAGCATGGGAAACTGGAAAAGTCCTTGACTAGTGTAAGCGCTACCTAGCAACAACTAAAAACATCAGTGTGTTATCACATTATTTTCATACTAAGTCTAAAACACAGCACTATACTAGCTACAGTGAAGAAAATTAACTGTCCCAGCTAAAACCATGACAGGGAAATAGGGGCCAAAGAGCACCTGAGCTCTGGCATGGGATCCAAGTTCGTGTGTTTTTCTGTGGATTTAAGGGTGGAAAGAGAAAAGTAAAAGTTGGGCTCTGGAAAAGTTTTATAAAATACCTAATAGAAAAGGGATTTCAAGATGGTCTACACAAAAGCCAGCATTTATTTTTATGATGAGGTCCAGTTAGTAACACTTCTTTTCCTAAATAGTCTGCAAACAGATTATGATTTCCTCAGATAATCACTTATCTGACTCTTGACTGACTTGCTGTGGACATGTGTTTCAACGCAATGCACTATACCCGATAAATATTTGAAATTTAACTATTTTAGGAGGAAACATGCTTGTGGCTTACCATCTCTCTGACTGAATGAAATAACTCTTTTTAGATCCCAAAGCAAATGCAGTGACATTAAAAGTGAATACCTAGAGATATTTTCCTGTGTTTCATTCAAAGAAGCTGTCTATAGGGACTTTAATCTGATAGTTATATATTTTTGTATTTCTGCAGGGATTGGAACCTCAGCTAAGCAGACTCTCAGTATTTGCAGAATTTTCTTTTCCTTGTTTGCATAAACACAACTTCAACTATATGAAATAATAACTTGGTTTTAAGCCTAATCTTTCAGAATTATCATTTTCCAAAAATGACAGTTTGATAGGTTGTAATATTTTCCCGAATATAGAACAACCAACTTCACCTCACAAACAGGGACATCACCTCACAAACAGGAACATAGACAAGGCAGAGATGTTTAATACTTTATTTGCCTCAGTCTTCAACACCAATGGAGGGCTCAGGGACCCCCAGAGCCCTGGGCTAGAGAACCATGATTGTGGGAATGATAAACTCCTAATAAACCCTGAACTTGTGCAGGACTTGCTGCTCCAGCGAGATCCCTATAATTCGATAAGGCCTGTTTGGATTCATCTAAGGGTACTTAAAGATGTTATAGCGAGATCCCTCTCAATGATATTTCAATGCTCTTGGGAATCTGGAGAGGTCCCTGTTGACCAGAAGCTGGCAAACATTGTCCCAATCTTCAAGAAGGGCAACAGGGATGACCCCAGTAACTATAGGCCTGTCAGTCTCACTTCTGTGCTTGGCAAAATTATGGAGAAGATTATTCTGGGAGTTATTAAAAACCACCTGAAAGACAATGCAGTCATTGGTCCTAGCCAGCACGGGTTTACATGAGGAAAATCCTGCTTAACAAACTTAATTTTCTTCTATGACAAGGTTACCCACCCAGCTGACCAAGGGAAGCCAGTCAATGTAATCTTTTTGGATTTCAGTAAAGCTTTTGATACTCTTTCTCACAGAAACCTCCTGGACAAAATGTCCAGCATACAGCTGGAGAAACACGTAATGCAATGGGTAGCAATTGGCTGACGGGTCAGGCTCAAAGGCTTATAGTAAATGGGGTTACATCAGGCCAGCAGCTGGTCATTAGCGGGGTTCTGCAAGGATCCATCTTGGGGCCGGTACTCTTTAATCTCTTTATAAATGACTTGGATGCAGGACTGGAAGGAATACTAATTAAGTTTGCTGACGACACAAAATTGGGAGGAACTGTTGACACTCTTGAGGGCAGAGAGGCCCTGCAGAGAGATCTGGACAGACTGGAGAGCTGGGCAATCACCAACCGTATGAAATTTAACAAGGGCAAGTGCTGGATTTTGCACCTGGGGCACAGCAACCCTGTATATACATAGAGACTGGGGAATGAGAGGTTGGAGAGCAGCTCCGTGGAGAGGGGCCTGGGGGTTCTGGTTGACAGCAAGTTGAACTGAGCCAGCAATGTGTTCTGGCAGCCAAGAGGGCTGACCGTGTCCTGGGGTGCATCAAGCACTGCATTGCAGCTGGTCGAGGGAGGTGATTGTCCTGCTCTGCTCTGAGCTGGTGCAGCTTCACCTCGAGAGCTGTGTGCAGCTGTGGGCACCACAGTACATAAAGGATATAAAGCTGCTGGAGAGTATCCAGAGGAGGGCCACAAAGTTGGTGAAGGGTTTACAGGGGAAGCTGTATCTGTATGAAGAGCGGCTGAAGTCACTTGGTTCGTTCAGCCTGGAGAAGAGGAGGCTGAGGGCAGACCTCATCAGGGTCTGCAGCTTCCTCACAAGGGGAGGAGGAGGGGCAGGCGCTGATCTCTTCTCTCTGGTGACCAGTGATAGGACCTGAGGGAATGGCAGGAAGATGTGCCAGGGGAGGTTTAGGTTGGATATCAGGAAAAGGTTCTTCCCCCAGAGGGTGGTGGAGCACTGGAACAGGCTCCCCAGGGAGGCAGTCACGGCGCCAAGCCTGACGATATTCACGAAGCACTTGGACAACGCCCTCAGAGCCACGTTGTGAATTTGGGGTTGTCCTGTGCAGGGACGGGAGTCGGACTCGATGACCCTTGTGGGTCCCTTCCAACTCAGGACATTGTATGATTCTATGAATATTTAAGAACAGTAAACATTCACATTTACAAATAACAGCAAATTCAATCACAGCTGTCCTTTTAAGTATTTATAATGTAGATTTGTCTGAGAAGAAATAACAAAATAATATGAAAAAAAGCAAAAAAAAAGAATAAAAATGTTTAATACCATTTGTACCTCTGGTGAAACAAAACATATTGTTTTCTGTAGAAAGTTCTTGCTGAATTCAATGTGTTTGATTATTATTAACTTCACAAATAATAAGAGTAGCGGGGGAGAAATAAATAAGCTTTATACCTAAGTAAAGCAAGACTTGTTTTTAATCAAATTTTGAAAGAAATTATTTTTCATGGAGATAGGAATATATGGTCCACCTTGTAAAGTGGTTTGTGGGATCAAGATAGTAGCATACAAAGAGTAAAATTACTCCTGTATTACTGAGCTGAGCTTGGGTTCATAAAACAGTCCCCTACTGCTTTGTGTGCTTCTTCAACAGTTTTTAAATGTGCATTTTTAAACTTGATCATTCATTGCAATTTTACAGCGTGAAAATTTAACTTCTCAGTCAGTTTTATAGTAAAACTCCATGCCAAGCTGAGTGATAGAGGATTGTCTGTAAAGCATGAATCAAAGGAGAAAGAAATTACGGTTCTCTGTTTCTCCTCAAAGATAGAAATACACAAAACTGAAAAAGAAATAAAGCAGTTCTCTGAACTTCAAAAATACTGCTTAAATAGATTTCTGCTGAAGGCAAAATGTTTACAGACTACAGCATGAAAAGAAACATCTGTTTGTGGATGGCAGCTGAGAACTGAATATTTACCACAGTAGGACAACATCTGTGCAGGGTCTCCCTGTGGAAAAAAGAGATTTTATAGTATCTATGAAAGGAATGTATCATTTGAAAACTTTTCAGTAGTGTGACTGCTAGGAAACCAGTGTTGCTTTTGCTGTGCCTCCCTCATTGGCTTATGTGTATGTAAATAAGCAAACCCTGAAATCTTTCAATGTCTTCCAGTAGCTTCTCACTGCAAATTATCAGTTGATGAAGATGAGTAAAGTTCATATAATTTATGAAGACTCCTGCCTTAAAAACAAAAAACTGGAAGACTTTCTGATGTGTTTGTTTCTTTAGAAAGATCCTTGTATCACCTTTTGAGAAGCATATTTGGATGAGGCTCATTAAACGGATTGAAAGGAAATACTGATAGCTGAAATGTGTGGGACTTGCCGCAGCAATACTGATGGTGGCTCTGCGAGCCCTGCTGCAGCAAATGAACGCTCTCTGCTCAAGCCTAACAAATAGCTGCTATTAACCTGCTGCTGGAAGTACTGTTACCGCTCCTAAAGTCATGTTGTACAGGTACTAAGCTGTAGTTCAGGTTTATGTCCTTTTGAAAGCTTAATGTCTCTCAGCATCACTCATGGGACAAATTCTTAGTCTGAATTTTCATTTCACTTTTACTGCAGCAGTGCACAAGCAGTAAGAATTTACCAAATATCTTAGTGACCCCGTGCAGCAAGAGGTATGGGAGCAGAGGATGGTATAGGAATGAGAGAAGAGAGCTGCCCTATCTGACCTTCTCATGCCAGCCCATATTCATTACTCTCTCAAGTAATTCAAACTTTGATTTCAAGAAGAGAATTTAGCTATCGGCATTTGCTGACTGTTCCTTAACCCCAGCTTCACAGTCACTCTGCTGCCACCAGCCCCATTGTTGTTTGCAAAGATGAAGTGGTTTAAAGCAGAGTGTGGTGGGGATTTTGGGGTTTGTTTCTTTTTTGGGGTTGGGTTTTTTCCCCCTCTTAAGTTGAAGTATGAAATAAATTTTTTCTGGAATAAGAATAGTGTTATGCAAAAGTATGCCTGCCAGGAGGAAAATTGTTCTCCGTTCCACATGGATACCCCTCTGGTGCTGACTAGTATGTGCTGAAATGTTCACAATCAAGAGAACTGGGAATTAAGTAAAAAATCAGACTTCATAATGATGGCACAAGAGATTTGTCAGAAGGGAGCCCTCTGTTATGCCCTGCTCTAGACACTTCAGAATTGTTTTCTGCAGTGGCACAAATCACTCCTCTTGAAACATCTGGTTTTACGATTTGAGATGTACTTGTTGAGGGGTCCTTGCTTGGCGGCCGTGGCAGGTAGTCTACTTCTGAGAGCAGTCCAAGACAAACTGTTGTGCAATAGAGCAGAGTGGTTGTTGCTCTCCCTTATTTAACCAAAGCATGAGTGTGTTTGGTGCTTTTAGAAATAGAAAGAAAGCTCTACACATCTGCAAAAGACTTCTAGCCAGAATGTTTGAAGCTTTGTTCCTGAGCAGTTCATGCATTTTGTATTTGAAGTAAATGAACAGCTGTCTTTGTTTTTCAAAATAGGAAGGAAAGAGTGCTTACACACTTTCAGGCCCCTTTCACCAATTTGGTTTGTTTTCAGGTAATATACACTACCCAAGTGATCTCTGTTGACTGATACAGCCAGTTCAGCTATCTTTCATCCATATAAGCCCCGTAGTTTAATATCCTGAATTAGACACACAAGAGGGGTTATACTGCAGCTGCCTGAGTTGAACTTTATCTGGTATCCTGGAACTGTCAGAGCCCTTAATAGGGCTAGCATGACTTGGAGGTTTTTGTGGTTGACTAGCTCTACACAAAGTGGAGTTCAGAACAAAGATGAGGGATGAGGTTCCTCAATCTTCCAGATTCTTCAGGGCTGCAGACATTTTACATAACTTTTACATAACTTCTGTTACATTTAGATGCCTGTGAACTGGATAAAAGAACATGGTCTGACATGTTCATGGCTAGGAGCATGGCCATAGGTAAGGAACACTAGGAAAGACTCGGTTGTTTTCCTGACATTATACCTAAAACATTAAATGCCATTGTTGGCTCCTTCCCAGGTTATGATATCTCCCTGAAGACTGTGATTCCAAGTAGCCAAACTGATGATACCTCCTTCAGTACATTTAGACCAAGAGAAGAAAATTGCCTTTCTTCCTTCCAAGGAACAGCTATACCAGCTAGTTGGCTGGGATACTTCTAATGTGCTGTGATTGGTGTTTCTGGCATCCTCTGCCTTCAGAAATTGCCTGATCCACATATAGAAAAATGGGTCTTTTTCACATGTAGTCAAAACTCTATTGCTATCTGAAAATAGCATGCGTTGAGGCAAGAGGGAATTTCTTTATGCTAAATTTTTAAACACAAAATTAATTGGTGCTAAGAGAAGTTACTGGGGATGGCCAGTGAAGAAACTTGGCTAGGACTAATTTTGAGACATACTTACAGGCAAAGAGAAGCTATCTGGAATCACCACATCCTTTGTGCCTTCTGTTAAAGCCACATCATTTGGTCACCATGTAGGCATAGAAAATTTGGCATACAGTACTGGGCAGAAAGGGCAAGCTTGCCAGGAGTACAGCAGTGGAATATGTGGGCAATCATTCAACTTAATTTGTAAAGCTTTACATGACACTAATTCCTTGGCTCGTACTCAGGTGAGAGTAATACTGCACTGTTCTATCTTGTTGTAGTTCACCCCTTAATAATACCAAATTAATTTCTATTCAAGACTGCTGAATACAAGCCAAAGCAAGGCATGCCATGGCACACATCACTAAAAAAGCCTTCAGAGGCTGGATGCCTCTCTCAGATGAGCTAATATATTATCTCTTACTACAAATGTTGTGTCTTGATGCTTGATTTCTATGTATCTACAGAAACAATTACAGCAGTTTAATGCCGTGACCTCTTCTCTTGCATTGACTCACGGTGATTCAGCATTTCAATGAATCTTCATCACAAATTCCCCTTATATTCCATGAAGAAAGTTGGGAGCTCAGTCAACTATTTGTGTTTTCTCATTGTAACTCCAATTGAATGAGTCAGCTGCATTCAACAGCATTTGAAGCTTATAAGCTGAAGAGCTCCTTCCTAAGGGAATATTTTACAAGAAACGCGGAGGAATAAACATTTTTTTGTCTCTCTGCAGTGAAGTTCTTTGTGTGAATTGGGGAGCTTCTGCTAAGTTCATGACCCTGGTCTGATTTTGAAGAACTTACATTTTGAAAGTTGAAGGGCTTGAGATATTAATGGATGTCTTACTGTGTTGAGGTTAGATATGAGGCCTAAGTGTTACGTGAACAACATTTTCCAGAAGTGTGTAACTTCAGCAATTGACTGTACCCTTGTTTGAGATAACTTAAGAGTAGTACACTTACCCTTTCTTTGTTTCGCAGGTCCGCCCTTACTAAAATATTTTATTATTTTTCCTCTTCTCTGCATGCATTTTGCTTTGGGGACCAGTAATTTTTGTTTAGATCCCTTTGCATCTCTCTCACCTTCTTTCCTGTGTTCAGCCAGCTCTGTACTGGCCCCTTTCAGGAAAAGGGTCTGAGACTGCAGTGAAGTGGGCAGTGGGCAGTGAAACAACTCCCAGCCCCTCTCCTAGTAAATCTGAAATTCATGAACATGAGTAACTTATTGAAGTACATCAGTAACTCTTCCAGATGGCTGTTGGACTCATTACTATGACATCTATGAGTATAAAATTGCTAATTTAAAGAGCAGAACTTTCAAAAGCCAGAAGCTTAAACCTTGGTGAGTTCAATGTATTCCTGGATGGTTTTCATGTTCAATGTGTCACTTTGTAGTGCTATACTGGAGTGATTTTTTTTTCCAGGTCTCTAGCCAGTAAGGATTAAACAGATAACAGAAATATAAGGGACTATCATTAAAGTGGTACTTTAATTATTTTAACTATCACAGTTTTCTACATATATTTTTATAAGTCGTTACAAATTTTTCACCTGCTATACTATCAATTAAATAATATGTATGTTCACACAATATGTAATTAGAAGCATGGCCTGGAGATTATTGGTTTCTTATTTAGCTTGATTTTTTTTTTGACACAAGAATACTAATAAGTCAAAAGATTTTTTTTGAAGCCTGCTAGCATATTCATGATGACCATTAAATGCATAAGTAGTTAAAAAACTGTTTGAGACAAGACTCTAGATTTTAGGTGCTATTGAGCACCTCCTTGCTCATGGACACAAGACAGAATTATTGATAGCCATTGCGTCTGAAAATCAAGTCTTTAAGCTAGTGTAGAACTAGAGATTCTACATAAGTTTTGATCTTGTGCAGAGATTTTACATTTGTAGTCACTGGATGCAGTGCTTCCTATAAAGGTAAGTTATTATTTAGTACCTTTTCTTGGCCCAAGTTATCTTTTTTCCAGCAGCTTCATAATTGTAGGTGTTGGCATCTCTTTCTGCAGAAGTGGCAACGTATGTTTCTGTTGTTAATATGTCACTGTTAGCACTTTACTTTTGAAAAAAATTCCATGGTCTCTCCCTAGAATCAACCCCACTGGGAAACTTCTCATTCTTTACATCTCTGACTTCCATTTTATTTAAATATTATGTAATTAGAAGCAGCATTGACAGTCCCAAATACTGAAATATAATTAGACTTTGCAGAAAGCCAGATTTTAAAATATGAGAAGGCTTAAAATATACTGGATTATTTTCTTCTAGATTCTGAGCCTTTAGTGTATGTTTTTGTCTTGGTTTCAGGCTTTTCTGCCCCACTGCTGGCTGAGAAGTTCTGTTTGTTTGTTTGTGTGGGTTGGGTTGGGTTTTTTTAAGAGAAAGAAAAGAAAGGATCTGAATTCCACATTTTCATGTGACTCAAACAACTGTAATTTAAAGGTCTTGAAGACCTGCAAACAAAACCAGCTGCTCATTGCAACCTACAGCTCATTCTGTTTGCTGGCAGATCAGAGCTTTGTGTTGCCATATAACAGCAGTTTGCTCCTCAACCATTTGAGTGCCTAGATGTCAGAACTTCAGGCAACAAAGAATCTATTGCATGTCTAAGAAAGTGGCTGCTTTCCAAAGATATGCTTTTTTTTTTTTTTACTTGGTATTCTGCCTTCAACTTATAGTCAAGTATCAGCCTACTTCTGCAAAACTAAAAAAGCTGTTTATTGTAAAGATGTGTTCCCTAAATTGTTCTTGTTGATGATAGTGAAGCTGGGTCTTGATTTTTGAAGCCTAGTTTATTACTGAAGGGATATTACTGAGCATTGGCTCATAAATGTGAAAGCACATGTTGGTGTGCTTTTGCAGGGTTAGGCTCACTCACCTTCTGTGGGGGATGTAGTTATGAGCATTGGGTTCATGGCATCTGTCATTTGTTAGCATCTTAAGTAGTTTCACAGAAAGGTCTTTTACATTGTCTGAACACTTAAGTAGGTAAAAGAAAGGCAGCGGTGAGAATTCAATCATCTAACTAAAAACATATAGGGAAACCTTTAGGTCTGAAAACAGGATGTATAGAATTAATTTTTGTGCTTTTAACTGTAAAATCTTGTGTGACATGAGCTGTGGATAAGATTTAGTTCTGGATGAACCCTTTTTCAAATATACCAATGTTCATGAGCATAGGGAGGAGGAAACTGGATATTGGCTTCACCATACAGGAGGAGTTCTCCCTGCTGGAGCAGTGATTGCATCCAGCTGTTCAGAAATCACCCCCTGACTTCTATGTTCTGACCATACTTCTGACCTGATAATGTCTTTTCTGTCTTCTCTCTGTCTTATCTGAGCTAATATAAAGAGACAAGAAAATCTCGCCAGATACATGACTTATGGCACTGAAATGATCAGAGTTTCAAGATAGAAACCAGACAACCTGGGGTGAGGGAGAGGGAAAATCTGTGGTTACTGCTATGGAGAGGAAGAGTTATGGGAATAGAACATACATCTGTAGTGATGATCTTTATATAATTATCCATCTGCAAAGGCTGATACTCTAAGGGAAAGAAACAGCTCAAAAATCACAATGAAATAATAGGATTTTTTGAACATTGTTTCAGCAGCAAGTAGATACTTTTTAAACAACTATTCCTCCTGAAGGGTCTACAATCATTGCAGCAATTGGAAGGCAAATGAGCATCTTAACAGAAGTTATTAACAAAGCTAAACCCCCTGTTTTGACTGAGAGTAATATAAAATGCAGGCAGGGCAGGCATGAAGTCCTGGATGTGGTGGGTTGCTCTGCAAGTGAGCTGAAGGTGGATATATGTGATCTGGATCTACTACAAGCTCAGATGTAATACTGCAAGATGTTTTTTACAGTGGTGCTCTTGAACTGACTCTCTTTTATGTGCTGCAGAGGTGGAGTGACACGTTGAGGCTGCTGTTAGAAATCCCAGGACCTCCACACAAGCTTGCAATGCTGGTAGTACTTCAGCAAGCAGATTTTAGGACCGTAAAGTCTGTAAGTGCAATATACTGTTTGTCATGATGTGCCAGACTTCTCCCCAGTATATCTGCATCCATGTTAATCAACTATGAATGTGACTTATTGAGTCTGTGAAGTTAAGGTCTGAGAGAATTTCAGCGCTCATAGGAGAAAGTGATTGCAACTGCTTTTTCTTAAGTGCTTGCTCTTATTTCTTTTACTTCCCTTCTGGCTAGGAAGGTAGATTATTTTAATTTTTAAATTTTATTTATGTAACTGAAAAAAGGGGGTGGGGAAGAAATGTACAAAGTTCAGGTTTTCCTTGTGAAAATAGAAAATGTGGAATATGTTCTGTCACTGATAATAAAATATTCCATTTGACTTGGCCCTAATGTTCATATATGTTTCATTTCAAGTACTCTAGGAAAAGCAAAGGAAGGAAAAAAAAAGCTGCTTCTTTAATTTGCTGGGGCAGGAATAGAAGAAGAAAAGGAACGGTGATTGTACTCACTCTCACCCAAACAGGCAGCCTGAGTGGAATTTTGTCATTGCAAGGCAAATTTTTAGAAAAGTACTATCCAGATCAGGTTGTTTTATAATCATATGTTCACCAAATTTAAAAAGAAATAGGTATTCTTTTTAATGCACATATCACACAAGGATTCGGAGTGTTTCCTGAAAAGAAAACCTCTCAGAAAGCCAACATTGAGGCTGTTACTGAGCCTGTTACTGCTACCTTGCCACAAAAATCACTTGGCTGGCTTATTCCAGGCACTTAAATAGTTCTTTTTTTGCTACTACCTTACCAATATGATGATATTACTTGAGGACCATTATTTCAAAGTACCCCAAATTAAAAATGTCTTTTGGTTTCTTATAAATCTTCTGCTACTCCTTCTGTGAGCTGAGCTGGTGTTTATGGCTCCCCAGGCGTGCAGAAAAAAAATCTGTCATTGCTATTACTTTCCACTCTCAGTCTTAAGACACTACTTTTCTTTTGTATGTTTACCACCACATATTTTTGTCTTCTGATATAATTTTATATTCTGCTATGCTTTTCTAATTCTGTTTTAAAAACAAGGATGGAATTATTATATCACGGAGTAATCACTTAAACAGATTTATTTTATGCTTTTTGTAATGAAGAATGTTGAAGCATAGAGTTTCCAAGAACCTGGCTTTTCAGATGCACTGAAAATGAGGAAAAGAAACAGACTGTGACAATTATGCACAGATCAGAAAATGCTACTACTGCGGTTTAACTCCAGTCAGCACCTAAGCACCACCCAGTCGCTCGCTCGCTCCCCCACCGGCGGGACGGGGGAGAGAATCAGAAGAGTAAAAACTCACGGGTTGGGATAAGAAGCGTTTAATAATGAAAATAAAACTATAACAACAAAAATAATAATATAATGAAAAGGAAAAATAATGGCAGAGGGAGGGGGCGGGGTACACAACCAAACCAAGTGCGTGCTGCAACCGCCCACCACCGCCGAGCCCGCCCCCAGCCCCCGCGCTGCCACCGCCCCCCGCCGCGGCCGGCTGCCCCCGGTAACGTACCCGCCTGACATCGTACGATACGGGGCAGCCCATTGGGCAGTCTGGGCCAGTGACGTGGCTGTGGCCCCTCCCTCCCGGCTGCTTGCGCACGTGGCAGAGCACGGGAGGCTGGAGACGTCCCGCACCAGTGTAGGCACTGCTTAGCGGCACCGAGCCCCGCTTAACAACCACTGAAACGTCCCTGTGCCATCAGCACTACACCAGCTACAGTGAAGAAAATTAACTCTACCCCAGCCAAAACCAGCACAGCTACCTTCATAAAATCAAAATGTTCCTTAGAAATATGTTAATTGCAATGAACTCTTTCCAAAACACTAACAGGTTTTGGGGACTTCTTGCCTGCTTTTTTGATGATTTCTTGCCTTGACTTTGTGCTCTTTTTGGAACAGTGACTCTAAATGCCTGGCTGTTTTTTTATTGTTGGTGATTTTGTGGGGTTTCTTCTTCCCCCTCCAGAATGAGGCTTTCAGGGAAAATGTCTTTTTGCTAGAATACATCCTTCTGTCTGGGTAGAAAACAACTTCTCAGTGTGAACTGGTGCAATACTGCATTCTTAACATATGAACAGGTGTCAAGAGCAGCTCAGAATTATTTCAAATAAATCACTGCGACTAACAACTTTAAGTTAACAAAAGCTGGTAAGTAAGAAGATGGTTTGGACTTTGAACTTCAGATTCAAATAACTATTTCTTGTGATACAGTTTGTCAGGTCTCAAATGCTATAAGCTTCATTTCTGACAAGCTCTTATTATATAATTGTATTGTTTTGGGCTAAAGGTCAGGCAATGAAATCTAACCTCTATTAAATAGGGAGTGGCAGATATCCAAGCTCAGAGAACAAGCAAGGGGGAAAGATACAATCTCAACTGCATTCTTATTTGGTTAACAGTCAGAAAAAGAGGTTGGGAAAAGAGGAGGAAAAAAAATCCACCTTGAAGAAAAGGAAGGAAAATAATCTCAGAGCTGTTGCTTCAGGAGCAGAGATTGGTCTCCTTTCTTCCTCCAGCTCCTTGCACATTTCTTTTGAGAGTCTCCTGCAAGAAACAGAGCTGAGATGGGAATTCCTGCTAATGGCATTTCTTTGTCAGTCTCTGTAGCTCTGATGCACCTTCAGACAGTAAGGGACACCAAACAAACTGTTGACTTCTTTATTCTTCAGGCTGCATTTAGTTTCTTTAGTCTTCTTTTCTTCTAGTGCCGCTTAGGTTTTTGTAATTAAGGACTAATGTAACTTTGTGTGATGTCTGCGTGTCATTCCCCAGGGCAGGACTCAATACAGTCTTAGTCAAGGTCAAACACCTTTACTGTCACAGTAAGCAGAGGGAAGAAGTCATGGTCTAACCTTCTCTTCTCAGATATTTTGCCTGGAGAAGAGGAGGCTGAGGGCAGACCTCATCAGGGTCTGCAGCTTCCTCACAAGGGGAGGAGGAGGGGCAGGCGCTGATCTCTTCTCTCTGGTGACCAGTGATAGGACCTGAGGGAATGGCAGGACGATGTGCCAGGGGAGGTTTAGGTTGGATATCAGGAAAAGGTTCTTTACCCAGAGCGTGGTGGAGCACTGGAACAGGCTCCCCAGGGAGGCAGTCACGGCGCCAAGCCTGACAATATTCACGAAGCACTTGGACAATGCCCTCAGAGCCACATTGTGAATTTGGGGTTGTCCTGTGCAGGGACAGGAGTTGGACTTGATGACCCTTGTGGGTCCCTTCCAAGTCAGGACGTTCTATGATTCTATGATTCTATATTTTCTTGCTTTCCCCTGGCTGTCCACTGAAAACTAGATGCATCTCAGTTAGAAGATACTCACCCATACATCACCCAACTTATAATCTCCGCAATCATATTCTTTAAAGCATGAACTCATATACCTAAATGAAACTTGAAAGTTACCTTGGTACTAGAAGAGCTGAGTCCTAGAAAGCCAGCCCTTCCCATGGAGTCCTATCCTTAGTGCCATCCAAGACGTTAAGTTCATGATGAACATAAGAAACCAAGAAATGCTTACCAGGGCAGACTGGCTGTCTGCCTAACCCTGTGCTCTGTATCTAGCTGTGGCAGGAAGAGATGCTATTCAAGTAAAGCATGTGAGCTGAACCATAAGGGTGGTTTGCTGCCCTGGTACTTTCCCGCCCTCTTCTCATGGTGTTGTAACTGGGCTATTGGCATGATGGTCCCAGGTTTGTTCCAGTGGCTGGATGATGCAAATATCAGAGAATATAACCCCAGCTATTATGGTGTAACAGGCTAGCCATAAGCCTATTTTCTCAAATGGACTTCAAGTCTGCCTGGAAGTTTGCACCTGGAAACCATTTTAGAGGAGTGGTGCTGGCAGCGTAACTTTCTCCTGGAAATGGTTAGGTAGTTAGGTATGTAAGTGCTATCAAATGGACATGCAATTATTTGACAGTTGTGTAAAATGCTATTTCTGGTTAAAGAATCACATGTGCCATCTTAAAATCATTCTGGGTCCAATTGTTTTATTTTGCACTGTTGGTAGTTGGTGAGAAAGTAAGAAGTCACTTAAGTGAAGTGATGGATGTCTGTCTTTTTAAATTATTTTTGGACCAAAAGGTATTGGTTTTGCTTCTTAAGGCTTTTTTCTCTTTTTTTGGAAGTTGAATAAGAAACAGCGTTAGCTGGAATGCAGCCTGCATATTCTCTCATCATGGTTACTGATGAGCATCCAGGTAGACTATAGCTAATCAAATTTCTCTTCAATAACTAATAGCAACTTGCAAGTAATTTTTTGCTGAGAGAATCATTAAGAAACATAGTATCTATTAAAACAGCATGTAAGAGTCTAGATATAGTGAAAACAAGGCAATTATGCCAGAAACTGCTTCTACATGCTTTGTGTAGGTGCGAAGTAAAGCATGCACCTATATTAGTTAGCTCAGACCAAGAGTACACTTTTGAAGAAAAATCTCCTGATAGACCCATTTCTCACCCTTGGGTTTGCATTGCAGCCACTGGGTTCCTTCCAGTTAAAACTGCACCCAAAGAGGCACTCCAGGAATCCACCTAATGGTGGACTCACACTCCAACTCACACTCCAACCGCTATTCAGCTCCTCCCACCAGATTAGAGCAGGACTAAAGTAAAACTTCTGCAAATTGTATATTGTGGATGCTTGCTTCTCAAGTGTTGACTGCGTTGCTCCATGTATCTGCTGCTATTGAGCTGCGTTACAATCCAGGGCTGTTGCAACTCCACTAAGAGCTTCCACCTGTGCTATATCAACTAGTCTTGCTGTATTTGAGCTCATCTTGAAGTACTACCACAAGGTGATTTACTATCATCCCTCTGAAATGGAATAGGCTGTTGGTGGAGCTGCACATGCGATTGCTATTCGTGTGAATATCTAATTTCTTAAATCCACACAAGTTTTGCTGTTGCTGGTTCCCTGGAAACAATTGTAATTAAATAAAAAGACCCCTTCCATAAATTTTCCTTATTTCTGTGAACAGTTTTGTTAAAAGCTCTGCTAACTCTTTCAATCTGTCCCTAAGTTCTTGGAGGGACCATATGTATTCTTATTCCTATTTCAGTGTTTTGTTTTATTTATGTAGTCTTTCCACCAAATGCCAAAGAGCACGGCATTGAGGGGGTGTATCACATCCCCTATCACGCACCAGCCTCTGGGAAAATTGAACGATACAATGGACTGTTAAAGACTACACTGAGAGCAATGGGGGGTGGGACATTCAAACACTGGGATACACATTTAGCAAAAGCCACCTAGTTAGTCAATACTAGGGGCTCTGCCAATCGAGCTGGCCCTGCCCAATCAGAACTCTTACGTACTGTGGAAGGGGATAAAGTCCCTGTAGTGCATGTAAAAATATGCTGGGGAAAACTGTCTGGGTTATTCCTGTCTCAGGCAAAGGCAAACACATTTGTGGGATTGCTTTTGCTCGAGGACCTGGGTGCGCTTGGTGGGTGATGCAGGAGGATGGAGGAGTTCGATGTGTGCCTCAAGGGGATTTGATTCTGGGTGAAAATAGTCAATGAACTGAATGGTATGCTGTTAATTGCTATATAATATTATATGTCATCACTCCTATGGTTGCTATATGCCACATCAATGATATCCTGGTAAGAATTTCCAAAATTAATGAAGAATGAACTTTGATTGAACCCAGCAAAGTGTGGCAGTGATGGAACGAAGACTGACTTCAGCATGCAGTAATCCAACACCACACAGACCATCTCTCCGGCCTTGAAAGACTGTTACGATAGATGGAACCCAAAGTTATGGACTAAATATATCACAGTAGCAAGTGTTGGGGTTTTTTTGAGAGGCTCTTCTGTGTGTGTACTGCACATACATGGACCTGATAAGAAGGAATTTATGTGAGTTTGAGGAGGGAATTTTTTTTCCCAGGAGCAAAGGGAGGTTTGTGATCTGAGGACTGGCTGCATATTTGGAAGTTTTTCAGTTTTCTGAAATTTTTTGGTAATGTGGACACTGTTCCTTTTGGGTGAAGGAGCCACCCCAATCCTTTCATGAGAGTCCAGCTCTCTCCTGGCTCCCTGATTAGCACAGGATTTTTGCCTTCTGTAAGGGTCACAGCTTGTGGATTTTCCATACACCTGGCAGTTTGGGGACATCCTGGAGAGCAACATATGAAACATCTGTGTTGGTCTTAAGCTTCCATGTGTTAAATCGAAGAAGGATTCCTCACCAGCAGGGTTAACTCTGGGACAATAACTTTGCCTGGCAGTCACTTTTAACATGTAAATTAGAGGGTCTTCAGCACTAGGGCAATTGTAATCTCCCTTTTGATGTTTCCTTGGAAATTCTAAATCAACCTCTGTGTTCAGTGTCGGGGAAAGTAAAAGTAAAATAGGCTCATAGTCCACTCCAAGAAACTTCTTCAAAGAGCGCAGACCTCCATATCTTGATAAAGAGTGCTGCAATAAGCCCAGTGCAAACCTGTATCCAGCATTAACGAGTGCACAAGAGAGAGGTGGTGTGAGGAGGGACTGTCCCTTGCTTTTTATCATTGCCTGCTGAAGAGTTCACCCTTTGTAGACACATTGGCAATTTCTGAAATGAGCTGGCATGTGCCCTTCTTGGGGTAAGTTAAGCTGCAGGGGAAAAAGGGAGGAGTAACTCAACTGTTTTCTTTCAATGTGGGAAACTATTCTCTTGACATATCTGACTGCTTTGGTGACTGTACATCCTCTGATAGAGAAGGAGTCTACAACAGCAAGTAATTGGGGAGAAAATAGTGAGAGTGGATTTACTTGAGGAAATAATGCTATTTGCATGCATTGTCACTCACTGCCTGAGCCAGGCTCAGGGGAGGGGTGGGGAAAAATAATCTTTGCAAGCAGTTGAAGTTGTTGCCCATGAGAATCAAAATGACATTGGTTATTTGCCTGCTGAACTTCTATGTGAGCAAAATGTGATCGAGCAATGTTCTTTCTCCAAACTGCTCCTTGTTTTCTATTCTACTTTAAGTCCACTCCAAGGAACGCCACAAATAGAGACTGAGTGCTGGTCCAGTATTCCTGAAGGACGATATCTCAAAACTCCATACTCAGATCTTAAGAAGGTAAGATGCTTTTGCATAGGGATGGAAAGTGGTTTACAGCACTTTCCCTGTCTTAAGAGCAAGCTAAGCTGCTGTGTTGCCATAGGCAGAACTTTCTCTTCCTACTCACAAGTCTCCTGGCTATACATGCAACCTTCTGGACCATGGGAACATGTGGGGAGCTCATGGTAAGCTGATTAGCTGCTGCGACTCTGCTGTCTCCTCTTCTTTCCTCTCACTGAAGTCCTTTCTGAAGTTTCTTTCCCAGAACAGGACTCTGCATGTTGTAAGGATAACCCATGTCCTTTGCTCCTACCTGCGTTCCTTCACATTTTGCTGTACTGCTGATCATGCTGTTTGTTTGTGCTCAGCTTTCTAAGACCATCCTGGATGGATCTTTCCAAGATCCATCTTGTCTTGTATTAATTTCTTCTCCTCTGTCCCTCTCCAACTATCATGATTCATAGCTCCCCAGTGTACTCATTTAAAAACAAATCAAAACTAAACTAAACCACTCCGACAATATGGCCAGTCTTACATTTCTCCATTTCTAACTGCATTCGATTCTAATTTCATTATTGGTTGTTTTAAACTATTTAGTATCCCACTGTTGGTTTTGATTGGTTCTAGTTTCTTAATCACTATTTTGGTACCATGCTGCATTCCCCTCTGAGCACGGTCTGTATTACATTGGCACTATTGCTTCAGTAAGGATCTCTTACTTACATAACCTTTTGTCACTAGATTGCAAAATGCATTACAAAGGGAAGTCAGCATCATTACAAATGGGGAAAAGGAGACAGAAAGTGGCGAAGTGACCTATATGTGGAAATGCAGTGTTGGAAACAGGCAAGATCTGCTGATACCCGCTTTCCATGCAGTTACAGGTTTGAACTATGAGTCCCATGAACAGAAACTGGAAAAACAAATGTAACTAATTATTATGAATCTCAAAGTTGCCTGAATGTTATAATTTTCTCTAGTAAACAAAGCAATTTGCATGTTTAAAGTTAAGTCAGTTTAACAATTCAGTCCCGTCTTGAATGCTTTGATGGAAGAGAATGTTGGCTTCAATCTGGTTACATGTGATGGAAAGGGCTGAGGAGAAAGATAGAAAACAAGCAGTTTTTACTCATTTTATCTTGGAATCCAGTGGGATTATGAGTTTTTGTTTTCAAGATGGGTGGTTGCTGTGCCAGATGACAGTGTAAAAATGATACAGTTTGAACACAGGAAAAAGAAATCCATCAGTACATCTAAAGAGTGGCTACAATTTGCAGCCGTGCGGTCTTTCTGCTGGCCAATTTCAAATCAAAAGAAATGAAAACTCTGCATGGCACAGTCCCTTACACGCAAGTACAAAACTGAGTGAATCCATCTGTTTCTAGGAAATCTTCAGCTCTAGCACTCAGAATACAGCAGGGACCAGGATATGCACCTACTGCTGGTCTTCAGCTGAAAGTAAGCAGGACCAAAGAAATCATCTGGAATAAAGATGGAAGTGTGGAATATTGCTGTAATTTTAGGTATTTGTTCTTATTTCAACCATTACCTTTTTTTTCCCATCTTTGTGGGGGTTTTTTTAATAGCTCAGGGAAAGATTCTAATTTCTTTCTCTCTTTCCCTCAGGCAAGGAGAAATACAGAGAAATACAGTGAACTTCAGTGCCTCCCTATAATCTCTCCAGTGCATCCAGGGCTAGCAGTCAGAAATTCAATGGTAAAAACTTAATTAATTTAGAAGTATACAGGAATTTTCAGTAACAGTCTCCCTGACTGATTGCACAGGCAGCAGAGCAGAACTCCATATGCCAGTGACAGAGCAGAATAGTCCACTTTAACTACAAATTGTGATCCTAGTTGGGGACCACCTTCTATTAAAAAAAAAAGAATTTAATTCCATTGTCATTGGGTTGGGGAAAAAAATAATACTGCCTAAAAATTGTGTCTATCAGAATATTTTTAAGAACTTGGGAATTTCCATGATGTTTAGAAATAGAAGCTACTCACCTCAGCTGAAATGTAACTGCCCCACAAATCTCTTACTAGGTGAGTATTCTAGTAGCCTGAAGGCTCTTGCAGGAATGGTGGGCACCACAATTTCCTCCTCTTACTGTTTTAACAAAGGGAACATAGCAGCTCCTTGCACCTATATCTTCTGAGTATTTACAGTGTGGGTCAGTGGAACCAATTGGATCTTTCAAGTTGTAACATTTGTTTAGTGCTAATTTAGACATTTCTTTTCAACTGTGTAGAAGCATATGCTGCTTTTAGTTGTATTTTCTTTGTACCTTCAGAAAGAGAAAGGAATTCATTTAGGAAATGAGATCATGACCAACTTGCAAAAAAGAGAAGGCTTCTGGAATAAATTTTCTGGGTGAGTAGATACTTCCTTAATGTATATGTTTAATAGAATTAGTACTACTTGTTGAAGAAAAAAAGGTACGCATTAAGAAAGAGTTTATTTCCCAAATATGCTAAACAGGATGCCAATCTACCTCACTTAAATAACAGATTTTTGTTTAAGAAAAATCTGCTGAATGAAAACAGATCATCTTTAATGGTGGAGAGGTCCAAAACTTTCTCTGTCCTATTTGCCTGTTTCTAATCACCTATTATTTATGTCAAGAGACCTTAGATCCAGTGTTACTTATTTCAACCACTTTCAGTTTAATTTAATTTTGAAATATTGCTTGTGCAACTGATTCATTTATGCATTGATTCTCCTTTTTGGAACCTTGTTAACTGCAAGCTTAAAAGTAAATGCTGTAACAAAAGCCACTCTGAAGGATGTGAGACAGCTGTTTCTGCCTTTAACAGTTTTATTGAATCCTGGGATATTCACTGTTCTTTTAGAGAGAACCAACACTTTTGAAAGACTAAAAGTGCAAGGTTAGGGACATTGTGGTTACTGAGAGAACATAAAAATAAAAATCAAGAAGCACAGTAGACTAACTTATAGGATTGCTGTATAAATAATTACTTTAAATCATATCTTATGTGCTTTGGACTCTGTGATACCTGATCATGTCTGTTCCAGCATTTCTTTTTTGGCTCATGCTTGGTCATATAACTTCACATTCCTTGTATACAAGCTTTCCTTCATCTTACTTGCTGAGTCTAAATTGCTATGCTTTCCATATCTAAGTTCTGATGTTTACTAAAATACATGAATATCAAGACTGGAGTTATCTGAACCAGGAGAGCAGCTTCTAAGCAATCTTAACCAAGACAAACTGTCAGACTCCCTACACAAGGGCAACATTGCAGCCAGGTGGGCAGCGATAGTTGTGCGGCATGCAGGGAGCCACTTGCCCACCTGTGAGTAGACAGTGCTGACAACAATCATCTTCCATAAAAAGGTGCCACCACCAACTAGAGAGAGTTTGCCCCTTGTGTACTGGCTACTGCAAAGGCCAGGCTGTTCTCCGGGAGCAGGAGGCTGCTGGCAGGCCAGAAGGTCTGCAGACCACTAGAACGCTTAGAGCAGAGAGTGCAAGCTTGATGAATCTAAATACCCTGGGATGCCCCACTGCTAGAAGACACCTCTGGTGTCACCAGCTACATTAGGCAAAAGACACTCAATAGAGACATTGTAAGACAACTGAGCATTTTGCTAAGATATATGGTACTGCTGTACTCAAGCAATAGGTATCTGAAATTACAGGTGTTACCATTTAAACTACTTCTGTCTATGTACTCAAACAACTTGTTGGTTCAGTCCTGTGCTGTTAGCATTTCTACTGCATTGGGACGATATTGGCTCAACAGTTTCTATATGGCTTGGGACTATAAAATTTTATTGCTTTAAATATTTACTTATTTGCTAAATTCAGATAAAAGTTATATTTAGTGAAGAAAGCTAAGGGTTTTTGCCTGAATACCTGTATGTAGATGTGAACTCTATTATGTGCCATGGATCTGCAGAACTCTCTTCTACTCCTGTTGGGAATACTGTGCAAGCAGAAGTCTGTTTACTGTCAAAACAAATACTGGATGCATTGCTTCATACCAAACACTACAGCAACAGAGACTTTAGCACAGCATGAGCATTAAGAAAATGGCTATAAAACCCCTTTTGTTCTCAGAATTAAAATGGGATGCACATATAACAGAAATAGACACTTTTAGTAAGACATTGTAGTCATAACAAGTTTTATGAGGTGCGGCTGAGGAAACTGGGATTGTCTTGGAGAAGAGAGGGCTGAGGGGAGACCTTATCGCTCTCTACAACTCCCTGAAAGGAGGTTGTAGCGAGGTGGGTGTTGGTCTTTTCTCCCAAATAAATAGTGATAGGATGAGAGGAAATGGCCTCAAGTTGCACCTGGGGAGGTTTAGGTTGGATATTAAGAAAAATTTCTTTACTGAAAGAGTGGTCAGGCATTGGAACAGGCTGCCTGGAGAGGTGGTGGAGTCACCATCCCTGGAGGTGTTCAAAAAACATGTAGACGCGGTATTTCAGGACACGGTTTAGGAGGAGTGGTGGTGTTGGGTTGGCGTTTGGACTTGATGATTCTAGAGGTCCTTTCCAACCTTAATGATTCTATGATTCTATGGTAACAATTTAAACTAACTGCAAAAGACACCAAAGAGAGCGAGTGTTGCTACTTGTACCAAGGCCTATCCAGAAAAGGCTGATATCAGTCATCTTTGTGAGGACATACAGGTGTCGAGCAGAGTTGTGTCTAGTAACAGCCATCAAGTTTAACATTTCAAAGCTGCATTATAATGCAAATCTCTTTTCCTCTTGACTTACAGGCAATCATTAGTTAATGCTGCCTGAGGACAGAGAACTTGTAGTGTTTATTACATTTGACGGATTTTTCTCCATCAAAAACTATAGCACATGACATTTTACCAGCACCTTCTGCTCTGCAATGAAGTTGGTGATTTTTAATAACCAACCTGCAATACACTTTTGTCTGGACGAGGTTGGGATTTTTGGAACATTTCTAAAGACATTTGGAAGCATCTAGAGGTTGTGTCCTGCCTGTTTGCTGTCAGCACAGCCAGACTGAACCTGAACTGTGCAGAAATGCAGTGTCAGGCTGACAGCTATCTGTTCCTAAGTAAGTCATGTCTCCAGCAGACCCAGACCATGCTATAACCACAGCAACAGGCACAGCTCAAAGACTAGAGCAAATTTCATTTTTAGCTGTGACCTGGGTGCAGAATCATTGAGATTTTCAGGGGAAAAGTGCTACACATTCATGTATCTAAACAGAATAATCTCAGTTACAAGTAGCCTGAATGTTTGCACAGTTCTATCTTACAATTTTATCTTACGTTTATTACCAACAGCTATGTCTGCCAATGCCTTGGCACACAAGATGTAAGTGTGTTTATCCAAAAGGCAACACTGGGAAGGCCACAGCATTGCATCAAAAACACTTACAGGGAAGGAAGTGCTGAAAAAGATTGTGTCGGGGCTACAGAAAAGTGAAGAACTGACTTCTGGAACCACAGAGATAAACAGGGCACAGACAAAACCAAAAAGGCTCTGCCACCAAGGATGTCATCTGCCCAGTGGTCAGTAAGAACATTAATTTTTAAATGACATGAAGCACAGACCAGGAGCTGAAAATGTCATGGCTGACTACTGTTCTTGCTTGATGCTGTCTCCACTGGGCATGGCAGAAGGTGAGTGCACAATTCCTGTGCATTTCTACAACTCGATCTACTGCAGCTAATGAGAACAACTTTCAGAAGTTCTACTTGTATGTATGTGATGCACACACAACACTGTTGATTCAAATATTAACATCCATTTGTACATAACTAAATATTTATCTTTTTTAAAAAATGGGACAATTCAATACCCCACTGTCATGGCATAGACTGGTATTTCTAGGTAGAATAAGCACTTGTAAGGAGATGTGTGACTAATGTTTTTAGCACAGCCTTTTGTCCTGCTTCCAGACTAGAACAAACCTATTTCAATAAAAACCATTCTGGATCTGAGAGCATTAAATAAAAACCTTTTCTTAAGAACTGCCATAATGGGTCAAACTGCATTTCCATCAAGTAAAACAAAAAAAGTCCTTTTCTAATTTGGAACTCACCAGTGTCCCGTGCCAAGGAGCTAAACAACTTATTTACATATTTTGAGTATCTTTTACTAAGTCATGTGTCTGAAAATGGAGTTGAATTCCTGAATCCAATGAATATTGAACAGACATTTCCTCTCTGTATTGTTGGCTGTTTTATAGGTCCTTTGCATGCACCTTCTTCGATCATCTCTTCTGAGAACCAGTGCTACATTTATTTGGATAGGAAGTAGTTCCTCAGCTCTGGTCATCCATTGTGCCTGTCGCTGGACTTTTTTGACATTCACAACTGCAAGTAGAATTCCAAATATACTGCTGCATCACTGGTTTATGCTGTATCCCCAACCCCCCTGCCCCCCTCTAAATTGATTCCCTAATGTGCTAACTTCATTTTTTCAATGCTAAGAATTTATTTGGAAAATCACTCTGATAAATACTCTGGAAAGTGCTCGTGGAGTCATCAAGGATTCAGGCTTTAACTTCCACGTGCATTTTTTCTAATTGTTGAAATTTTATTGACCAAGCTTTATTGCAAGACCTCCTGATGCTTTATGCATTGTTATTCTGAATAACTGTGTCCACAAACTGTGTCTTAAGTAACCTGGAAAAGGACAAGATATCACTTGGCAACTATGAGCATCCTGTAATTCCCTTTGGACTTCTCTCTTTCCTTTCTGAAATGCAACCATTCTTTCCTATCCCTTAAGCAACTGTTGGTACAAAACTAGTGTCCAGTCTTGCACTTAATTCTTGTCCTGTGACAGCTTAGTTTCTATAAGTGCCTTCAGAAAGGCACTGTTGAAAGTTGCATTAAAAAAAACCCTGGGGTATATCAACAGCTGATCTTTATCTCTGCCTGTTAATGCCTTAACATTTTTAGATTTCTGGTGCAAGACTTCTCTCTGCAAAAGCTATGTTGGCTCTTACCTGAATATTTTATCTATCTGAGACTATCATCACCCGGTTATTTAGTACAGCACTGTGATGGCTTTATTTTTGCTCCATAATCATAGCCTTTTATTTTGCTTTGCAGAAATACTGAGGTAAGTCACACTTGCAGCTTTCTGCAATAGACTGGCTCTTCAGAACTGACGGTCTGACCAGCTGCTATGCACAGCTCAGGGTAAAATCCAGACCTGCATCTTCTCTACTCTTTTGCTGCCTGTTTGAGTCAAAAAGCAGCTGTTTATAATATCTAAAAAATAGTGCCTCTGCATTATGTACTAGCGTGTCTCCCACTGTGCACAAGAGAGAGGTGACATCTGTTGTTATGGTAAGTGGGATGATAGAAATCTGGACTCCCATCCTTAGGAAATCAGTCACCACGGGGTTTTTTAATTGAAAAGTTTGTTTTAAAAATGCTCAGAAGTTGTTTGTCAACAAGCTGTGAAACAATTTGTCATGTTGCATTGACTTGTTTTTTGTTTTGTTCCAATAACAAAAAATTAGGGGCGATTTCTGTTGTGTTGCCTGAAGTTGCCTCTCATTGCATTTGTCTTACACTCTTAACATTCAGACTATATCCAATATGGACAGTCTTTTTCACTGCTAGTAGAAAGAAGACCAGCTTCTTAGCACCTCACAGCCTGTTCAGACCTACGTCCTTGCAGTGACTGGCCTGGCCTGTCACATGCTAGAGGTAGCATGCATTTCCTCCAGCAGAAAAAAAATCAAGGTTATGAACATACTAGCAAAACTTCCTGCGTGTTGAGAGAGTGTGTTTGCATCTCCATATGCCCTTCTACTGGTGCAACACATAAATTTCCAGGAAAAAGAAGTTCTAATGATAAATTGCAATTGCACTACTCTTATTCTATTGTTTGGTACATTTCTGTAACCAGGATTTTTAAAGCAAGCAGTATTACTGCAGACCTAGCTATAGATCTCAACCACCAGCTAAAATCTGTTAGTGTTTTTGAATCTTTGCCTAGAGCACAGAATTTACTTAGAACAGAAAAGGAACTCATGAACAGTTCTGGTGAGCATGAACTAGATAATCAGACCTTTCCCTGGCTTGGATGCAGATAATTGAAGTGATCATGGTTGATCTTTGGTTTCATAATGATGTCAATCCGGACCAATTTAATAAAGGTAAAAGATGCCAATCTGCACCAGGGCTGACCCAAGGGCCAGGATTTGTTAATGTGACTTTGCTCTTCAGTGCAGATAAACTGTCAGCATTTACTACTGCAGAGAGGATTCCTTGTAGGAAAGAAAAGCATATAAGGTACTCAAGGCATGGTTCGAGCTATTTGAATTTCTCTGCTGGACTAAACTGGGGAGGAGCAGGACCACAATGTGCATGAAGATTACAGGCAACCTCTAAAGGTCATGTGCAAAGAATTAAAAAAGAGGAGGCTCCTGATGTAATCATCGGGAGGCTCATCAAACACCACAGCTGTCAATGTGCTCAAGATCTACTTCAAAATGAGCTGAGAGCAAAGTTGAGGACCAGTGCAGATATGTTTAACTATATCCCTCTGCTACCTCTTCTTCATTATGCATAACGTTCTTGTCATACTGTCAGCCACCAGCACATCTCCATTTTACTGAATAACAACCCCCCAAATCATTAATCTTGGAAGTTTACTAGTTTATTGGTCTGTGTTTGGCCCCATGATGGCTCTGAGGGAGTTGTCTTTCCTTCCCAAAAGAAGACACAGGTAGACCCTGTAACTTCAGTTACCATCGGGAACAAGGCTTTATAACTGGGTTTGTAACAAACCCTTATTGCAAGAAGTCATATTTAAAATTATGAGAAAATTATATTGCAGTAGACATTCAAGGTAATTTTGTAATTCCTATTTAACATCAAAACAGAAAACTAAAATTTTTCAATGTGTTTGTACCCTCTCCTAAATTTATGTGAAATACAGATTTTGCATTTCTCTGGCAAAAAAGGGGAAAATAAATCAATATGTGATAGGAGAAATTGCAAAAGAAATTTTAGCTAAAACAATACATCTAGGTACCCCTTTGTGCTGCCTAAACTCTTCAGCACTTTTGTTTAAGGTATATGCAGTGTGAAAGAGTCAATGCATTGCATCAAGGAAGTGTTGAAAGACAACATTTTTCATAACAGCGTGATGTTTTGACATTGCCATCTCCTTTCTTTTGCCAAGTCCACCAGTGAATTTTGTCTCCACAGATTATCATTTTCAGTGAATTTGAATAGTTTGTGAAAAATCTTGCCACAATATTTCCCTCTAGTTCGTTCCCAGAATCTTTAGACTGGAAAGTTTCAATGTCATATTAAAATGAAGCACAATTATATATTTCCACTGGGTTTGCAGATTCTTAGATGTCACCATTATTTTCCTTAACACATTTCTTTTTTTCGTCTTTCATTTTCACAGTAGGCAAAGTTTTCAAACTTATTTTGCAGATCTGATAAAAAAACTTTCTCCTGTTTTCAATTAATATTGTAATGGATTCTTGGATAAAATAGTGCTGAAATAGTGTCCAAGATTGACTTGAATAGGGTTTGCTCATTGGGTTGTGCAAGCAAAACTCTAAGCTCACATCTTGAGTGGTAATCTGAAACAACACCAAAACCCCAACCCTGAGGCCAAACATTTGCCCTGACTGATGGGATGGGGATGGGGACAGGATGGGGAGGTGAGCAGGCAGGGGAGATTCAGGATGGGCTTCTGCCTACAAAAAGACTGGAAAGGCATTGATTTTGGTTGTCAGGCAGACAAGTCTAGATCCTGAAAAGGTGTTTATACTTTTTTAAACAATGAAATAATTAAAATATTTTAAAATAGTAAAAAAATTTATAATATACATTATATTATAATAGTTATTGTTATTATTTATTAAAATACTTGTTAAATGCTGTACAACATATTACTGAAGCCTATTATCCCAGCTGGAGTGTGTAAAGTCAAGCACATGTGTCAGACTTTGCAAGACATGGCTGTTTACCACTTGGATTTTGAGAGCTGTGCTCCCACATGGAAAACACTGTCGAGAGGTCCTTCACCACAAACCTACTGGGGATTATTCTCCATATTTCAGTGAGAAGTCAAGTGATTATGAATTTCAGTGTCATCAGAAATGGGATTTAGAAGTTTCCAAATAAGATAACAAGCTGTTACACTACATAGGTGGTTCAAATACAAAACCATTACTGTTACAGAGATGACTATGGTAAACACATAAGGATTTAATTTTCAGGTTATTAAAAAACAACATTTATTTAAGATCCTTTCTGAATTAGATATGTAAAAAGTTCCCATTTTTGACAGGGAAGTCCATTTCTGTCAATAATTAATCATATGTCAAAGATTGAGGAGGACTTCAACATTGATAAAACCTGTCCCTGGAAGTTTATGAATCTAGATTTTTTTTAAAGTGTTTTTTCTTTTTGATCTAGGAGCTGAAATGGCTTTCTCTAAGAGCAAAGGTTTTATTTCTTTAGCTTCATGGAAAATCTAGAAAAGCCAACATTGCTAATCAGGCAAGTAGAATTTTACCTGCAAGTTCTTTTTTTGCAAGATGTATTATTTAAAACACATACATATTTTTATTTCTTTCATGAACCAATTTAATGTTTCAAACTTTGACTAGATTTGCAAAAAAGAACCAAACCCAAGCAAAAATTACAAGGTACTTTCAACAACCACATAAGTCTTAGGTTGCCTTTATGCACACAGAATGTGGAAGGAGCGTTAAACAACTTCAGCTGTCACACTGAGAAAAAACATACATTTTAAGTGTAGCTTGCATTTCTTCAGCATGAAGAATGCTGGAATGCACTGTACAAAACCAATGTCTATATTAAAGAAAAACATGGCATTTGAAACGTGTTTTGGAAAATGAAAGCAAGAACAAATAAGGAAAAAAATCTGTTAAGTATATGGGAGCCAGGAAAAAAGAACCTATGCTTATTCATAGACTTTAAAACAACTCAGTAGACTTCCTTTGAAATGGAAAATCTGGTTAAATTACTCTTTAATTCTTGTTTAAAAGCTTTTCAGCAAATATTTTAAATGTTAAAAATGGTATAGTAAGTTCAAAATTAATTTTGCCATTTTAATAGCTCAAAACTTCCTGTAAATAGGAAGCTAGCATGTATCTGTCACAACATTTGTAAAATCATTAAAAAGAATGTTATGCATTAAGCTTGCTATAAGTATACATTTCAATACAAACATTCATATATATATTCTTTGTGGATTATTATACTTTTAAGGATAAAAAAAGCTATAATCACAATCTTCATTAAGATGGCACTTGCTAGGTTTGGATTTTTTTAAATAATCTTCTGGAACCACACAGTTTGATCACTAAATAATATCAGCACAAAACTCCATGCCATTGCAATGCAAGTTGTAGAACCAGAATAGGTAGGCTTTGCATCAGACACCTGTGGCATTTATAGAGAAATATAGGTATTGAAACACTCTTAAAACACATTCAGTGGATTTTCCCCCAAATATTAAAAACATCTGTGGTTATGGATACATACTTTCGTCTCCTTGTAGATACCTGCAAAACACCAAGAAAGTGAAATCACCAAGCAGTTCTTGAGAGGAATTTCTGAAAAGCTTCACAAATGCACATAACGTCATTGCTGCAGTTATCTTCCCAGGAGAAGTGAAACATTTATTAGAAGAGGCCTTAAGGAAGTTCAGCTTGTAAAACATAGTAGCTTTTAAAAATGAGCTGTATTATTTCATCTTTTGACACATTTTTAAGTTTACACTAACTGAGAAAATTAAGAAAAACAGAAAGCCTAAGCAAAACATTGAAATAAAGTTTTTTTTAATTAGAGCTTTAAAGAGGTGCTTTTTGTATTTCAGGGTTGTTTTGACACACACATTTAATATCGCTTGATCGTTTACATTATAGCTAGACTTTATTACCATCTACTTATAACATGAAATAAATAAAACTGATGATCCATATATATTGCATATTGGAAACACTCCAATGTCAGTGATCACTAAGATAAAACAGTATATGATGATTTTATTAAATCGCTTCCCCAGCATCCTTACAAAACCATCAGTTAAAGAGTGACCATAAACATTGGTAGAAAACCACCTTTTCCCCCCCCTGCTTTGGTAGTTTAAATAACGCCATAAATCCAAGAGTCTCAGAAAATGAGCTCCTTGTATTTTAAAGACGTAAAAAATTCTGCACATTCTACTGAGAATTTTTAAAATTGAATAATAAAAGTTTAATTGAGAATGATTCAAAGGGTAAAAAAGGTACTACAAAAAAGGAAATATACTACAGAAAAGCAGCATGCATTTCAAATTAAAAGCTTTTGAGCATCAGTGCAGCATCAGTCTGGGTTTTGTGTGGCTTTGTATGCATATCATAGAAATTTGTTTCTCCTCTGATTTATGTTACCAATAATAATCACACACAAATAATACATTAATAATCTAAAACAAGTTAGGTTGTGCTAGTTGGAAAAAAAAAATCCTGCAAAAGATAAAATCTTGCAAACAGGAAATGTAATATTGATGTCTGTAGGTACACACCTCCATACTTGAAGACCAGTACTTTAAAATATTTTTTTTAAAAGAGTTTGTGAGATTCTTTATTTACAAAGTCATTCCCAGGTATTGCACGGAAAACTCCTTAGTGTTTTCAGCAGCAGTTCAAGATATAAGATGTCTTCTGGCACCTTTCTTTATAGATGTCTCTAAATTACAAAGCCTACATTTTTCCATCTGCAAAAGAAGCTTATTGTAATAAGGAAATGATAAATACTCTCAGCTTTTATTCCTACCTTCAAAATGGAACTCATCTGACAAGGAAACACACCAGTGTATAATCATCTTAACATTTTTTCTTTCTCAGATGTAGTCATTGATTGCAGTGTAGTTTAGGATCTTTTTCCTGGTTCTGATTTGTTGTGAAATTCATAGGCCATCTTGATTAGTTTCCAGTCCCTTGAAAATCAAAATACAGACTTACTCTTTACAAAAGAAACCCAGGTTTTCTGCTGAGAGCAGGAAGCTTGCATTCCTTGTTGTACCTGAACATAGCCTGGTGAACATGCTCCTTCAGAGCTTTAATTTGTTTGGGGTTTTGCCCCATTTCAGGGCCTGATCCCGCAATCATCAGGAATCCAGCTGATATATTTCCTACAGGTTCAGTTATTCAGTCTGCATTAGTCCCTCTCAAATGGAATCTGGATTTGTAAAACCACAGGAAGCCTGGAACTTGTGTCACAGGGCATAACTAATTTCTACATGTCTTCCTTTCCAGCTCCTCAACTCGAGCTTAAGGATGGTGTGAGTTTGCTGTTTTCCAGCCATTCGCAGCTGACCGCCTCTGTGATTCTACCCAGCTGGTACCAGTTAAAGCTTGCTCTAATATAGTCTTGGGCAAAGAATAAGAGAAACGTTATGGTTTCAGGCTATTTGCATCTATTTTAAGTACAGTCTCACAATTTTAAGCAGGAAGAAAATCGATCCTTTAGCAAGTATTACTCACTGATATCTAAAAATGCCCTCTGCAACCGGACCTGCCTTGTTTTTTTCCACAAATCTTGTATAAAGCTTCAGTGAAGGTGGAATGAAATTAGCAGCAATACTGATGCCAGTTAGGACTAAATCCCTCTCTCTGCCAGCAGCAAAGAAGACCTGAAGGGTGATAAAGCTGAGAGGAACAGCAATGGGAAAACCAGAGCTACCAGGGCTTCCCCAGCCTCTTTCCCCAGACTGCGGGGATGAGGACGGGCTCTGCAGCTGCAGCCCCAGCTTATACTGATAGTTCCTGATTTGTAAAATGAATGAACCATCCCCTCCCTGCCATGGGGCTAAACCATTCTGAAAAGTATCTGCAGGTTTGGGTGGGAATGGTGAGAGCTAACATTTTCTTCTGAGAAGAAAAGTTGGGAATTTTTAGCACTGTGGGGAAAAATAGATGGGGAGTGCTGACAAAACCAGAAAACAATCTGTTTAGTTCCAGTTAGCAATGGAGTTTGTGCCTTCTCCTAGCTTTGGTGCTACGGACTTTAACCCCCATGTCAGGATGTCTTAGGGTTGGCTGGGCTTTTGTTTTTTTCCCCCCTTCCGAAGCAAGGGGTTGCAGCTATGGCTGGAAAAAACTACAACATGCTGGTACTTCCATTTGCCCTGAGAAAACTGCTCACTGCTAAACCTGGGAGGGGTGGTGATGCTCCCAGGCTGAAAGTGGTTGCTAGATCTAGGGTCAAAAAGGAGATCTTCCATGGGAATGACTGGAAGGGAGGATGGTGGGTATTTTCTTGCCTTTTTCTGCTAAGCAAGAGGTGATTTTCTTCTTAGCACATGCAGTCAATTTTCTGCAGTCATGCAGACTTCTCCTTTTCTCTCCTTACCCTGATATATCCTCTCACCCAATTAAATCATTAAGTCAGCTCTCCAGTGGATTTAGCTGTTTCTCCCTTATCGCTGCTCCCTTCTGCATCCCTCTTCTTAAGTTGTCTTAATCTAGCTGTAGAAACAGTTTATTTTCTTTGAAAAGCAATTTTCTTCCCAAACAGAAACTCCTTACCAACTCTGGCAACAGGCTTAAGAGAGTGATCCTCAAGAGGCAGCCTTAAATGTACCCTTGTGCCCTTAGATTATGTACACGGAGACCTGAAACACTACCTGCATATCAATTAACGTGAGAACTTGAATGCCAGAAGTCTTTGGGGTGGGGATGTAGCCATTACTCTGACCTTTCTGGGGGCACCACAAAGCATTGAGGGCTGGAGTAATAAGGAGATGCAATCCATAGTGCTGTTCCTCAGCCACTGCAGCAAACTCCCCTCCTTGGCTTCATTGGATACAAATAGGATGAGGCTGGGGGTCTTGGCCAGTATGCTGTAGCATGACTGGCAAATACCTAAGTGCAGCATTTTGATATAATGCTTAATTTGTAATACTTCATTTGGGGGTGCTGGTCAAGAGCCGGCTGAACATGAGCCAATAGTGTGCCCAGGTGAGAAGGTGGCCAACAGCATCCTGGTTTGTATCAGCAATAGTGTGGCCAGCAGGAGTTAGGGAACTGATCGTACCCCTGTACTCAGCACTGGTGAGGCCACGCCTCAAATACTGCATTGGTTTTTGGGCCCCTCACTACAAGAAGGACATTGAGGTGCTGGAGTGTGTCCAAAGAAGAACAATGAAGCTGGTGAAGGGACTGGAGAACAAGTCTGATGAGGAGCAGCTGAGGGAGCTGGGGGTGTTTAGTCTGGAGAAGAGGAGGCTGAGGGGAGACCTTATTGCTCTCTACAACTACCTGAAAGGAGGGTGTAGGGAGGTGGGGGTCGGACACCTGTCCCAAGTAACAAGTGATAGGATGATAGGAAATGGCCTCAAGTTGTGTCAGGGGAGGTTTAGTTTGATTATTAGGAAAAATTTCTTCACGAAATCAAGGAGTGGATCAGGCTGCCCAGGGAAGTGGTTGAGTCACCATCCCTGGAGGCATTTAAAAGACATGTAGATGTGGTGCTTAGGGACATGGTTTAGTGGTGGACTTGGCAGTGTTAGGTTAATGATTGGACTTGATGATCTTAAGGGTCTTTTCCAACCTAAATCATTCTATGATTTACCTTTTACTGTTTCTACAGCTCTGGAGGTAATACTGACTGCAACAGCTTCTGCTTTCAAATAATGGTCCCAACCAGAAGATGACTTTTTTTCTGATGTTTATAGGAATCTGTTTAGGCCATATCATTGTAGTGAAGATAGTTGATGCAGGCTCTGCCTTATAAATATAGGAACCTGAACTAGGCAAAATAAAAGGAGATTCAGCAGTCGCTATTGTATGGAAATATTCCTCATCTTTCTTGTTACATTAGGTGAGTAAAACAAGTTGAAGACAGAAAGATTTGAATTATATCTGTGATAATGATGGACTGGTACACAACATATGTTTTTACAGTCAAAGGAGAATTTGGAAAATGAAAAATTTAAACTAGGGTCTCTTTTCAAAGTGCTTTCTCTGCCAGGAATATGTGGGACATTTACTTAGCAAGATTCTACCCTGCCATCCCAACAAAGGATACATCCGTTTCACATGCTTCTTTCCACTACCTCCTAAATATCCATCCCTCAGTTCTCTGCATCCCTTTTTCCCAAATCTGCAAGTTCCTCTTCCCATCTTGGCCTCTCAGTGCACTTGCTGTGACATGGTGGCTCCGCTCTGCTAGAGGACATGGGGTTAGGAGGGCTCATGGGGGGTCTCCAGCCCATTTCACTTCCCTAGGCAGGATCAACTGTATGTACACAGTTTGTGACAGAGGTTTGTCAAGGCGGCTCTTAAGTATCAAACCAGCTAAGCTTTGGAGCAGCTTTGTTATCGACTGTTTAGTGGGACTTACGTATGGGCAGTCAAGAGTGAAGCTCTCAAAATGATGGATAGGGGCTGCAAGTCTACAGGTAAATTAAATATGCCCAGCTTTGATCCCTGCTACTGAAGCCCAGAATTGCCTATGCCCATTCTGGTGGACTCTAGGTCCTCCAAAACAGAATGGCTGTCCTCCAATTGCAAGTTAAAGGTAGAGACTCAGGTATGGAAGGCCTGCCAGGAGCCTTTGCTTCTCACCCACCTGCTGGTCTGAGAGGTCATGCTTGCCATGCTCTCTTTCTGTCAGTCCCATGCATCACCGCTATGTAAGAAGGGCCTTGCAACTCTTGCAGTCAGTTTGGCAATCTCTGTTGAGCACATGGTGATGCAGCACACTGCCCAGAGCTGCTGCAAACTGTTTTAGTATGTTCAAGCTTCTAATGGCCCTGTTGCTCCCACTTTTCATGTTTTGTTCTTGTCAGACAGACTGTAACACGGCCATGGACCCATGGGCACAGCCCTGGGGCTATGCTGGCACTGTGGTTTGGGATGACAGAAGGTGAACAGGCAAGGTGGGTCAGGTTGCCTCATTGTTTATAGCAGGATGTTGTAGGGACACACATGGCAAGCTGTATCAGTGATGGTTGTGGACTCAAGTCTACACCTGTGACAACTTCATCCTCTCAAGCGGTATCACCACAGGTAACTGTTGGCTCTTCTCCTACACAACAGGGCTCTCTCCTGGTGGTCCAGCTGGTTCCCCAACATGACTCACGCACCTTTGGAAAGACTGGGTAGGATGGGGTAGTGTCTTGAGTGCGGTTTTACTGCGTGGTGTTTAGGTTGTGTCCAGAGATGCCTGAGTGGAGTTCTGAAATCGTGGGGGTGGGATGGGCTCAAATTCTGCTGGGAGACTGCAGGACAACTGTGGCCAAAGAAGAGGGCTTAAGCTGCACAGCTTCATTCGTGCCAGTAACTAGGAAATGTCCCTAGGACATTTTGACTGCCAAACCATGATCTGGACTTGTTTGGCAGCATGTGCCATAATGCCAGGGACCATTCAGGAGTTTAACAACCAAGACAGTCACAGTTAAGTCCTGGAGACATCCCTGTGCAGTTTTTTATATACTGGCTCATCTTGTGATAACTCTTGAAGAAGCTTCTTTCAGAGAATAGTTAGAAAAAAGACTGTATATTATTATTAATAAAATATTGTAGAGTATATACAAAATGTAGCAGTTGGAGGAAGGATATAGGAAGTGAGTCTGCGTGAAGAAAACATCTGAACAGGACATCCCTGTGATCATCTCATTAGTACTAAGGGAAATAGCATCTTGCTCACAGAAGATGAGCAATAGCTGTTGCTCTTAGGATTTTTCTCTCTATAGAGGAAGATCCATTCTCATTTCTTCTATGTTCTTGAGCTAGACAGGACCATTGCTGCTGTGCACTGCACTGGGCCTGTATACCTCCTGGTCAGAGTTTTCTTCCCTTTTGAAGGCGATCTGAACAATAATGGAAATCATTATTTCTGCTCTCTGCTCAATCTGTATTAAAATATTTTTATAAAATGGAAGAGGTTCAATCATTTTCTGTGTGAGAGCACAGTGACGAAACACCAGTACCTTTGAGAAAAATACATTATAGTCTCCAGACTTCTCCTTGTGAGCATAATATCCTCTGTGAGGCCATAGCTGCTAACATCTGCTGAAATGTTACAGACTTGGAAACCTGTAAAACATATTAGCTGGCAATATGTCCATAATATCCTCAGAAGTGCTTGCCAGAAGCTTATTTCAGATCCATACCAAGTCTGTTTCAAGCATTTTAAAAGATAATTCACCTTTCGAGCATAGGCTACACATAAATTTCCTCTAAGTTTGCAATGCCAAAGACATATTTTCATATCAGTTCAGATACGTGGCAGTTGTAGTCTTCCAATTTAATTCTCATTTTATTCATATTTTATTCCTTATCCATTCCTTACTCACCTTATCATAGAAATTTTGTTTGTGTTTGTTCAAGTGGGCGTTTTCCCTTGCCAGAAGTCTAAAATGGATATATACGCCACTTTCTCCTTTGTTTTCTTTAGGAAGATATCTGCAGCTTCTGCATTGTACTCAGCATGTTTTGCAATGAATAGCCCTTCTGCTTGGATTGCCTCCCTGACTCTTGTCTTGGACAACCAAGCTATCAATGTCCTTTGATTTTCATTAATAAGCAATTTTGTCCAGTGGCTGACATAACTTCTCCTGTATTTCTGGAAAGCAGCTTTCTTCAGAAATCACTCTTTTTAAAGGAACTACCTTTTCCTTTCTCAAATATTTCTTGTGTTATACTTTCATTAATCAGCTAAGTTAATCTGCAAATTCAGAATATTCTACAAAACAATCTCTATTTTCTCTCATCTTTTGTGAGGTCATATTATGGCATAAGTAACGTCCAATTCTACCAGTGCTGAGAAACACATTATAGGTTAATTACAAAAATAACACAGGAACCATGTCATTGATAAGGCATGTGGAAATGGAATTGTAAAATGCCATCTTGGGAGGTTTTCTAGGAACAGTGGAAATAGCTGACTTTATTAACTGGCATAAAGAAAAAGAATTACCTTGCTTAAAACCATAAGGATGCGATTATCTAGCCTTTCCTCCCTCCTTCATTGCTTCCTAGCAAAATGGATTCCATTTTATACAAAAACCCACAAAACATTTCCTGCTGAGATTTATTTAGGAATTACTGCTTTATATTCACTTTCTCATGTATGGAATCTGATACTCTGAAAAAAGGCACCTGTCCTCCAGTTTTGTTATGCACACTAAGGATTTTACTTTTCTCACATAACTTGTTTTGCTGAGGTCAATGCACAATGCTAGTTTATGCAATGCGTATTCTCAGATAATTTGTACGTTTGTAAGGAACTCCTTTTGGCTTAAGACGAACAACCTCCTCCATGGATGTCAACAGCAAGAAGTACAGTTGTTCTAGTCTTGGTTGCAAGTGATGAGGAGCTCAGTATAAACAACTATCATGGGAAGGCTGTAACTGGAGGAATTGTGGGTTTTACTGGTATCACCACCAGCACCCTCACCTAAGTTACCTGCTCCTATGCTAGGCAGTTTATTAAAAGGGAGAACACAGATTTTAGCTCTGAAATGTTAAAGAGTGAGTTAAATAGGAGCTAAGCAGAGCACTTGGATCCAAAGCAAGGATTGGACATAGGACAACAATGGTTTTCAGTGGCAGCTCAGCAGGCACTGGTACCCTGTAAAGTAGGATTGCTGGAGAGCACAGCTCTTCAAGGCCGTACCCAAACTTTGATCTTCACTCTAAGTAGCATTTAAATCTTTCTTCATGTACCTCCCACCCCTTCCTCATTGCATGTCACTAGGTCTCAAAATTTTCTCCTGGAGTGCTATTTTAATGACTTTTTTTTTTTTGCACTTCTCTCCCTCTTCTGCTTTTCTCCATTTTTAAATAAAAATTAATCAAAATTTTCAGTCAACAAATCTGTGCCCTCTTCTTCTTTGCTCCCCCAAAAAAGCAAACAACCCCCCCAAAATGCTGGTCCCAGCTATGCTTGCAGAGTCTGCCTGGTAACTGGATTATAGCCAGTCTCATCACTGGTCTCCCAGCTGGAGGTGGAGAATCCTTGGCTGCCCTATTACAGCAGCTGTATATTCCCATTGTATATAGTATGAATACACGGGATAGAGGGAGTCTGCAGATCTAGCCCTAATTATTGGAATTTGACCATGACATAGCAATCCTTCCTCACTCTTATTTTTAATAGCTCTGGATCCACACTGAGCCCACACTCTTTGCTAACCAAAGTTACCACAGAGGACACTTGAGCACATACTTATGCTGAAGGAGGAGTCTGCAGCAGTGAAAAATGCCTGTGGCCACCACACCTTGAGCACAGCTGTGTAATGTCAGGGCTCTGAGTGCACTAATAGGGCTTAATGGCCCTGACCAGGCTCACCTGGGACTCCCACTCACATGCCCTGCCCATGGGTCCTGGTGCCCTATTGAAGCTGAAGTCTGGCAGTTTAGCTCCTCCTATGAGCTCTGCTGTAGGAGTACTGGTCTCCTGGATTGATCTTGGATGCATGCTGTAGGCACTTGGTCTCCTGGATGGGCTTTTAGGTGCATGTTATAGGCCTTCTGCTCTTTGCTGGATTCCCTGGATGGACCCTGGACCTGGTTCATTGCTCTCCTTGTCCTGGACTGTTGATGGATCCTGTTAATAGCAGCCAGCTCTGGCTACCCTATTTAGACCCTGTGGGACTGTGCCTTGTTGGTAAGGGCATGGCTTGCACTGAGGTCACCCTTGGCTTCTGGATTGTCCCCCTCCTGGGGAAGCCCCATTTTTGCTGCTTCCTGATGTGTCTTGTGGCAAAATCCTCATTTTCAAGTTCCAATTAATCCTTGTTGGCTTCACACTCCTATGGTGTTCCAAGCTGTCTCCTGGCTTGTGTTTGAATGGAATATGAGCCCATAACAGCTGTATTGGGATGGGAAACAGAAAAGCAAGGATAAAATAGATGCTTTCTGAACAGTTACTCTCTCTAGCCTTGAGAGACAGTTGCTGTGACATGGGACTAAATTGCCAGATGGCAGCCATAGCAAAAGACAACTCAGATGTTTTGCATTTCAGTTGCTTTGAAATTCATTCTCTCTAAAGTATACTTGGTTCATCTTCAGTTCATGCTGCTATTGTAAGTGGAGCAAGGATTCAAACTGAATGTCTCCTCAGATATGATAGCAGAGTTCAGAAGTAGCAGTTGGTCAGACTGTTGCTGCAAAAGTAGCTGTAGCAATTTACGGCGTTGTGGTCTTTCAGCTCCATGCCACTGATCCTTTGCTGGAAGCCATTCTCTGAGCTGAGTTTGCAGGAATTAACACTTGGTCACTAATGAGTTGGCTGAGTTAGTCTACACTATCTCCCACAGTGGTTTCAAGCAATTTGATCGTCTGTCTGATGTAGATGAGGAGTGCTGGTAGAATCTGTCCCCACACCTCTATGGGGAGGAAAAAGAGGAGGCCTGGGATGAATAGACATTATGCCTTAAGCTCTACATGTCTGTATGCAGCGCATAGTTGCAGCATTTGCATAAAGTTGATGAAGTAAATCTTATAAAGACTATTTTTCCAAATGATGAAAGTTTATTTGATTATGTAAACTGAAAGAGGTGAAGGAAAGAAAGCAATGATATTAAAGAAACATGGGAGGTAACTTGGATATGGCCTGAGAACTGTATGAGTACTTTGAGCTTTCAGTGTTGTTGATAAGCAAAAGCAGGTATGATAAAGGGTTTAAAGTATGGAAAACGCTTAAAAAGACCACAACAACAACAAAAAAACCCCCTAAACACAAGAAGAAAGCAAAACTGATTGGCATGATAAGCTATACTCAGACACAGACTATAGAATAGAATTGCAGGCCAGGCAGAAAGCATCTTAAACAAGGAGGCAGTAAGTTCTCCAGACAGATAATGGTCAATTGGTCTGACTTAGAAATTATGAAGGGAAACAATTGTGATAATTAAAGACCAGTAGGATAAAATGCAGTCGAAATGTTAGAAAAATGTCTTTTCATAAAATAACTCTTTTGACAGTGAAATGATTGATTAAGCTCAGCTCTGCCAAGTTACATTTACAGTCCTAAAGCATTCTTTTGCTATGATATTTAGGAGCTGTTTGCCATGTAATTAGGAATGCATGCATTTTTCTGCTCAGCTTTTTAAAATAGATATTTTATAGCACATTTGGTATATTTTCAGCTAGAATATCATTTAAATTTCAGTGTGTTCTACAATTCAAACCAAGTTTGGAGGAAATCAATGTAATACTTATTAAAATTAAGATAATATTCAATACATTGCCTCTCTGCTAGTGATGGAAGCAGTAGATGCCCCAGACTCATTTTTAGTGACAAGGAAAGCAATATTCATAGCATAGAATAGAATGCTGTGGGATAGTTACAACAGAGACAGTTGTTGCTTCCTGATGCTATGAATGTGACTTAGCAGCCTCAAAGTCTCCCTGACATTTGTTCCTGCTGCAGTCCCCTCAAAAACCATGCAACATTTGGAAGTCACTAATGTGTTCTATCCCACGTGCCAGTAACTCAAAACCAGATTGAGACTGATGTCTCACAGAGCCTTGCATTCCTACAACAGTGTAAGGGAGGACAATACAAAGTCTCTTTGTTAGTCTTATTATTTTCCTCAGTTTGAAAATTTTTAAAAGTAAAACAGGTTTTCTGGGAGAAAGCCAATAAGAATCTATCTCCACTTAATTCATTGCAAATGTTATTTTAAATAACCTCAACTATATGCAAACAATTCCTTTGCATGCAATGCAAATCCTAGAATTGTCAGTTCTCATCTCTGGCCTTTCAGTGATGTAGTTACAAAGAAGCAGCAGACTTAGAGTATTCATCTGAAAAAGCCTGTCTCCTTTACTAGGAAATATTGTGAAAACAAGAGACTGTTCCAGAATGTTATTTTAATCTTTTGCATTTTGGGGTTAATGAGCATGTCAAAACAGTAATGCTGTTTTCTTTTTCAAAGCTTATTTGGCCATACTAGTTCATCTGCTGCTGTTTTGTTTTGCTTATACTGTGGGGTACACAAGAGGAATTTAGAAATTCAGTTAAGGATGAAGACTTGAATGACCTGCAGTTGCCTTTGGATGCTTTTAACTGATGCAAGAATGAGGAGTGAGGACTTAAGCTATATCTGAGCAATCTGAAGAAGTTTGCGGTCCAGTGCCTGATGCCCATCTAGGCTCACTGTGTACTTGTGTATCCCTGCTCTGCATGAGGCACACTTCTCTATGGTGTGTACCACTGTAAGAATGGGGCTATGGTGCCTTCTGCTCTGCAGAAGAATCCTGTTGGAACAGGGTCCAGCAAAGTCAAAATGCCCCTTTGGAGGTTGCTACAAAAAGAACTTGTCAAGGGATCTACTGAGACTAGATCAGAAAGAAAACAACATGTGCAGCTATACAAAAAATGGAGGAGGGAGATTAATTTGTTAACACAGGAATGTAACTCTGTCCAGAATGCAAGTGTTAAGATAACTAAGAAACTTCAGAGTTCTCAAGATTACATGCCCAAATCCCAGTCCAAAATTATTAATTGAGAAGAGACCATGACTACTGAAAAACTTATATTTTGACTTCCAGCTGCTGTAGAATGATAAGCTAAACCTCTTAATACTGAGGAAGAATGGTCAAAGAACTATAAAAGCACTTAATAAAAGAAAACTTTAGTTTCATTCCTATTTAGTGTTCATTCCTGCTGATTTGCTTTTCTGAATCAGAGCACTGATGGAGGAAAAAGTACTCACCAGAAAGTGTTACTTAATGGAATTTCATTGAATTGTTAATAGCAAAAATTACAAATACAATCTATAGGCTTCATGGGAATCTGTTTTTAGCCTTTCAGATGAGATAATGATAAACTCTAATCCTTTTCTCTGTAGTAAAATTTCTTAATATGTAGTTTGTAGGCCAAAACTTTTGACCAGTCCTACATAACGGTAACTGTATGTCTTGAGGCAAAACTTCTCCCCTGAGTAAAATTCAGCCTTTTTCAGAGGGAAGGGATAAAGCTGCTTACCATGCTGAATGGTGCCCAATAAATTTATTCCATAAATATTCAGTTTTCTATGCAGAAGTTTTGATATATTTCAGCTTTGTGTTGTTAATATTTCACTATAAGCCCAGGTGTTTTTCTGCTGTCCATTCTGACAGAAAATGTGAGTATCGATGGTGGTAGGTAACTGTTCCAAGATATTTTTACCAGATAATGTAGTTAAAGGACTGTAAAGAAAGATGAAATAGAGTTAGTTTTGGCCAGAAAAAAATATTTTTTTAAAGTAACATTTGATACATTTAGTTGGGAGGAGCTTAATTTTTTGGTAATGAGGTTTGTCTGAAGAACTTAAGTCCAAAGCTTTCAGGTCTGATTATATGCAGCTTAGACACTTCTAAATAGAAATGCCCAAATAGATATCTTGAACTGTCCATTTTCCTGATCAGTGTTTGAAAAATCTGTGGTTTACTTCAGCGAGAGAAGAAACATTCTAAAGTAATTCAAAAGTGTTGGTGTTTTTTTTTTAATTCCCTGGCTGGTGCTCTTGACAGCATGATGAGGCAATTGGTGTGCCTACAAGGAGGGAGGGGAGCAGCCCTACCTCAGTAATAACATAATTTTTCTTGGTTCTAATTATAAAAATATTTAAAACTGGAGCAAAATGCTGGGTTTATGACAAAGTATTGAACTGCACATGCAGTAGTGGATGTACTGGCAAGATGCACAGGTTTCCAGAGTGCTTCATAACTGAAGCTGTGTCTGTATTAGGCAAACAAACAGAAAATAGGATAAACTGTACAGAAAACATCCTCTGGAAAAGGTGGCAAGTCTCACTTTAGGGCTAGGATTTCATTCTGAGCCTGACTTCGTACTTGTATTTAATTGCCTTTTGCTGTAGCATAAAAGGTTGGTAACATTACAAAAAAAAAGAACAAACACCTTGCATAATTCAGGATTTTTGCTTTCACTTTCTTCTTCCAAGCAGCAGAAGAGAAGCTGTCTTGGCCATAGAGAAGCAGTGTGTTCTCCAAGGGTTCAAGGCTCCACAAACAGTGCAAGGATTGAGATATTGGAACAAGCTGGTCTTCAGACACAGCCCTTCTCTGTGGCTCTGTCTACTCTAGCCATGATACTTGGTAACTCTCAGCTACACACAGCTGCTTGGGCTCCAGCTGGATAGCAAGTTATCTTTTTATATATGTCTGTTTCCAGGTTCATAATGCCGTAAGACTTTTGGTACTGTACCTCAGACTGATGAGCTACAGCCCCTTGTGCTCCTGTTGGGTGACTATATCGGGACAGCTCTGAGCTTCATGCAACCAGGAATGTGGCCTGGCAAATCCTCAAATCTCTGCTCAGAAAAGGCAGGATTATGCCTTTTTCCTCTGGTAAAAACAGGCTTTAGATGTACCCCTTCTTTTACTAAAGCCAAATACAAAATAGCTTCAGGGCTCAGTTCCATGTACTGTGTCCAGAAGATTTCTTCCTTACTTGCTAGATATAGTCCTTGATCACTCAGCTGGACTTGACTAATTCACAGAACAGGAATGGAGCCACCCACTGTGGAAGATCAGCTTTTGGACCAAGACCATTTGCCATGTGAACTGAAGCAACAGTTGAGAGAAACCATCTTGGCATCCCGGCAAGGATGGTTCTTTGGCTTAAGCGCTGGAAGAACAATCCTGCACTTGGGTCAAAACTTTGCATCAAGACTACAAAAAAAATGAGCCAATCTCAGTGTATGGGTGTGTGTGACAGTAGGGCGGAGATGAACTTGAGAGAGAACCAGTGTGTTTCACCCATCCTTGTACAGTTTTCTCCAGGGACTGTTGAATATTCAGGGAATGTGTTCCTGCTAGGCGCTGACTGGCAGCAAGTGGCAACTTCAATGGACATGATGGAGTGTTTAGATCCAACAGGACAGTCCAGCAGGGCAGCCTGGGGCTTCTTGGCAGTGTGCTGTACTTTACTCTCAAAGTGGGTGTTCTTCAGTAGTGAATGTAGTGTCCTTTGGGTTATGCTGACATTTCCCCAGGCACTGGGCTTAGCCCTGCCTACAAGCTCCATGCAACTCACCATGCCCTCCTGCAAAGACAAAAGCTGAAGGAAAGAGAAGTATGTCACAAATCAGTCTTGCTTGGTGGTAACCTGTGCCACTTCAACTAATAAATCTGTCTTATAAAAACTAAACACAAAACTGCACATCTAAAAAGAAAGCATGCAGGCCATACCTAAGGAACGGGCAACTGGGAAGCACCAACCATACAAAGGATCTAGCACCTAAATGGGAATGAATAAGCAGTGTCACAGGGTCTCCAGTTCAGTTCAGCTGGTGTAGGTAACAATTAGACGTTTGTGAATGCTCTTTAGAATTGCATCTGACAAAAAAGTTGTATTAGGTTTGATAAAGGGAATGCTTTTCTTTGTATGGCTTAGATTTCAAGAAGCTGCAGAAGCCTGGATTGTCCTGAACAGTAGAAGAACAGCTACACATCGAGCTGGCTGCTTCTGGAAACTGGACAGGCTGCACCTAGACCCACTCCTTCCTGCAGCAGTGCTATGTCTGGAGGCCTTGGCATGTGTATCTTTCCCCCCAACCTCTGCACTGGTGACAGCATTTGCTCTTCCCACACTCCTGCATTGATCTGTAAGCTTAACTCCTCTGGGGTTTGCAGTTGCTCTGCATTTCTACAGTTCCTCCAATTTAGTGAGTCTATACGTAGCTCTTCACCATGGCTTAGTTGCTGATCTCCAAAGTACTGATATATTTTCATCTTCTACCTGGAAGTTGATAGTCTGCAGTCCTTACAGTGGAAAATATCTAGTTCTTGTTCTTTAGCACAGGGCTTTCCCCAGTGCAACTACTCAGGAGAATTTAAATGTTCTTGATCCCATATTGCCTTCTGGGATCAAGGGTATATTGGTTGGGCAAATATTCCTGTGATGAACAAGACTGATACTAGGTTTTTACAGTTAAAGCAAAGAGAACCAGAAAACTAGGAGGTATTGTTAGAAGGGAGAGCACAGAAGATATGTTCAAATCGGGCCTCTCTGCACAGCAACTAGCACCTGCATCTGTCAGTAACAAGGCTTGTTAGTTTAAACAAGTAATTGTGTGCTCTGAATCTCTCCCTGGTGAAGCTGCTCTCAGCTGACTGCAGAGGGAGCCTGGCCTTGAGATGATGAAAGCATCTAAGGTGGAATACTCTTGTTGGGTCTATGCTAGCTGACAGCTAGATAGGCTGAATCAGAGTGAACTGTTACCTTCTTTGTCTCCTTTTTGGTGACTTAAAAAAACCCCAACAAACTCACAGGGTGTAGCTATTCTTTTAGGGCAGCGCTGCATGAAGCCACTCAATATGTGTATGTGCAGATGACCAGTTCGACTGATCATCTTAGCACTAACAGACCTGCATGGATCTAATATTGTCAGCCCTGCTTTGCTGTTCTCCTAAGAATGAAGCTGTTTCAAATAAAAAGTGCAAATGACATTTTTGTAAGGCTGACTTTGAACTAGGGATGGCCAAGAGCTCTAGCTGTAAGTGCAGACACAGCTATCTCCAGCTGTGCACCAGATGGGGACAAAAGGATACCAGAAGTTGACCAGCTGTCTTGAGGTTATTGGCACCAGCTCTATTTACCAGTTGTGGACTTAGATGTCCCCACTTGGGATTTGTCTCCACTGCAGAAGAAAATCTTGGCTTTCCCGGTCTGAGTGGATATAGCCTACCCTGGGCTGGAACTGGTATGCAATTATGCTCTGCTTCTGTTCTAATTCAGGGTGTACTTGCTGCTTTTTGTTTCATCCATACATTCAGTCCCACTGTATTGTGGAAGAGCTTGTGTGGCCTTTCTCAGCTTCTGTGGGAGCATATTTTTAACTGCCATCTCGGTTAAATTAATTGCCAGCAACATGGCCTGTTGGTTGTTACATGTACCGCGTTACAGAAAAAGGGGAGAGGTCCAGGTCATACGGCAGAGTGGAAGAACTGTTCACAGTAGTATGTTTTGCTAGTGTGACAAGGCTGAGTGCATGTGTGGCAGAGGAGACAATTCAGAATTTAATAGTTGGATGCTGGTTCTGGAGAAGTCCTCCAGCAATGAGTGCAGAGATTGTGTTATTATGCTAATATGGCACGACCGGCATGTCATCTCTTGTGGTTTCAGAACTGTCAGAAAAGGATGTGTGAGGATCTACCTTAGATATTCAACAATATCAGGGCTATGGTGGTTAAGGTCTGCCAGTGGCGAAGACTGAAACTGGCAAACTTGTTGCTGGGGCTGGGATGGTGCAGTTACATGCGGTGTTCAAGAAAATTGTGGTATTTTAGGTGGGCAAGGTTGCTGTTATTCTGGGGACTTGTCAAAGGACTCCTGAAATGTATGGGGGCTGTCAATGGCTCATCTGGGCTGAGTACTGCCATCCTCTGCTGATGCACATGAATGTGTACAATAGAGTTTGATATTAAAACATGCCTGAGAGCCTGCATTTCTAAATGTTGCTGACTAGCCAAGAATCCTTTCTAGCTGGTAATGTTTTGTGAATTTTACCCACCATTTTGATACTGTTCCCCACTTCTCTGGTCCAGGAAGCCCCCCCTACAGTTGGAAGCAGGGAAGAAAAAGGTTAATGTTGCACTGGGTGAGTACAGAGTGGCAGTGGAATGAGCATTTGGCTGTCACAAGGCCCTGTGTGCATGTCTGCATTTTAAAACTAGCTATTTCATAACTTCAGTAGCCAAATTCATGATCCTTAGAATGGAAGATGGAAGAACAGGGTGAGGGGGAAAAACACCTAATAAACCTTCAAGAACTCAAGGAACTGAGAGCTAGAGCCTCAGAAAAGGCAAAGGGAGAAGGATAAAACATGAATTTACCATTTCTTAAAGAAGTAATATTAAAGACAGAAACTAAAACTAATTCAGTGCTCAGGAAAAGCAAGTGTAGTAAGGAGTCAGTTTGTCTACAAAAAAGATTTGCAGGATTCTCTCAGGTGAAGTGGATACTAGGTCAAGTTACAAAGAATATTATGAAAAAATAGCATGAATGTGCATAGAGGAAATTGGAGAGGCAAAAATAGAATATAGCTAATAAGGGACCAAACCTGCAACAAGAAAATATCTCCAAGAACATTAGTATAAAGACCAAGTCCAAGGAAAATGCTGACCTCTTACTATTAAATTGAAGAGTTTAGTGACTGTATTGCTCCAGTTCTCATGGAAATGTCCAATTGCAACTAGGCAGCTTACAATATAAAGATGGCTGACACCTTGGACTGGGACATGAAATGAACAGACAAGAGAAATTCCACATCAGGTAGGCTTGATGTATTTCATCTCAATGCATATTTGAGGGGATGGAGAAGACTGGGTGTGACCAGCCAGCAACTAGCCCGAATCATCAAAGAGGAGGGAGAGGATCAGCAGGGGAGTCATGTTTCTACCAGTTTTCCCCAAATTGTCACCAAACAAGCTGCTGGCAAGATAAAAAGCTCTTGTGGCTATGGATAAGCAGCACTCAGTTTCTTAAATATGGATCAAGGAACCATTGGCCATGTAACAGTTCTTCAGGAAAAAATCTAGCAGGAGAGCCCACAGATGCTGTGGGTTCAGATCCAGCTTGTGAACCTTCACAATGATTGTTCACAAACTGTCTCCGAGCCCACTGCATCATGCTACAGTGGAAAGGCAGACATTACACCAGGAAGTGTGAGCAGCTAGATGGTGTTAAGCAAAGGCGGAATAGACCTTTCCCTCCTTATGGTGCTTAAGCCTTTGCTGCAGTGTAATGTCCAATGCTGGATGCTGAAAGAAGAAAAGCAGGGTGCATGAGAAATTAGTATGTTTTTTTAAAAACAGAAAGCTAGAACCTAAAGAGCTGTACTCTTGTCTTTGGAAAGCTGGAAAAATTTGAATGAATGAAACCGGGAACACTGGTTGTTATTGGACTACTGTAAAAGCAGAAAGGGGAAGAATAAGCAGAAATGTGAAAATACCAACTTATAGCTGGTGTTTTCCAATATATCAAAATGCCAGATATTCAGTCTTGCAAAGAAGACATAAGTTACTGCTGAGCTGATCCCAAAACAATTAAAAGCTTTGGCTCAGCAGTTAAGTCCTTTAAGCAAAAACATACGTATTGTATTATTGTAAAAACTGAATTAAATGCATATCTTACAGTAGCAAATGGCCAGTGTGCTATGTAAGCTTCAAAAGCAAGAGCAGAAATAGGATAAGAAAGGAAGGAAAAAAATAGTCATCTAGAGGAGCACGAGTCTAATAAAAGCACAGAAATATACTTGGGGTTGAAAGCTTTTGTTTCTTGTCTTTTAAATAATAGCTGGACAGGCCCCAAATTGTAACCAGGAAGGCAGCATTTAAAACAACTTTATTAGATGGTCTGACCCTGGGAATATGTCCAGATGCCTCACCTTAGGGTGTGTAGAGGAGGGAACAGCATGGGATGTGTTAGAAGCTCTGGGGCAGGCAGGAATAGGCTGTGAAATAATGAATACAGTGGGGGCAAAAAAAAAAGGGTAACTGTAAGGAAAAGGGATGGCCTTTTTTACTATAACTCCCTGGCACCTATCCCTGGGGAAGGGCAGAAAAGAAGGGTGATCTGCAACAGGACCAAACATGAGCTCACGTACGGAAATGGCCTCAGGCTTTTGGAGAGGATATGAGACAAGATTTCAGGATGTGACTGACTTGATCCCTTGACAAAGATCAGGATGAAGAAATGGGAAGGTGAGCATGGGGCCTTCATCACACCAGTTCTGGAGCAGGGATGCCCATCACCTGCTTTACCAGTGCCTGTGGACTAGAGCGAGTGCCCTGCAGGTATGGTGATTTTACAAGGTGGCAGGGCAATAAAGAGCCCAGGATGCAGCTGGGTACTGGTGTGCTCATCAGCATAATGCTGGGCATCTGGCTACCAACCTGCATTAAGTGGGGGTACAAGAAGAACTATTAAGCTTGAATCTGTTACTGGATGCACAGCAAAATCCAAAGAAATTGGACCTATTGAAGTCCATATTGCCTTCAGGAGAAGAACTAGAACACTTTGTGCACAGCCTAATTCTAACAACCTACCAGAAGACCAGGAGCAAGACCTCCTGCCTCTAGCCTTTTTGTGACAAAATGAATTAATAGTGGATTCAGCAAACCAGCATCCTGATCCTCTGTCACAGAGAAAGTCAAAATACCCTTGGCCACAGCAGAAAGCCAGAAGCCCACCCACAGAGGCATATTAGAGCAAAGAGTAGTTGTACGATGCCACATGCCTGCAGGGATCCTGTTTGGCATGTCCCAAAAGCAGATGGCAAGGGTCACCATCTAACATTTTTGTTTGTTTGTTAATAATTCCAATTTAATTTTTAATGTAGGAATTGGTATCCACATTTTTAATAATTTTTATTATTAAATGCTATTATGCACCGAACAACACCTGTTGTAGCAAGAAAAAAACCACAACACCTTAGTAGCCCTAACTGTCATAGTGGCTGCAGCAAAGTGGTTCAGTGTAATAAACTTAGCAAATGCATTACTTGCCCTCCTACTAAGCAGTGTTGGTAAGTTTGACTTTGCAATCAAAGGACAGCAGTAGTGCTTTACTCAGGTTCACCAAGGATTTCACAGTACCGAGCTATGTTATTTTTGCATCATCTGGATGCAGGAAAAAATATTATAAGCTGATAAAGCCCATGTTTCATATGTAGACGTAGTGTTTCATGGTCACTCATACAGAAGTCAAAAAGTGAATTAAACAAATGTTAGCTATAGTTCTGGAAACAGGGTTCAAAGTAAGTTGGGAAAAGACCTACCTGGTACAGAATAAAATAAAATGCCTGGGAATAGATTTGGATGGGAAGGCTGTCTTTGCAGGGGCTCTTCTAGAAACATGCTCTCAACTTCAGACCAGCAATGGTGCGTGAGGCCTGCTTGAACCAGGTTGGTCTGTCCTGCACAAGACTTTGAACCCAAAAACTTTGAATTCTTTGCAGAAACATCCCCACTGGCATTTCAGCAATGACTGTGATGCTGCCTCCCAACTGAGAGGTGGTACTGGCTGTGCCAGTGTAGACAGTGATTATGCTAACATTGAAAATATGGGTGTAAAGGTCTTGTGTCAGCAAGAAGGCTGTGAATGAAGTTAGTTATTGGGGTGCTATTATTTCAGCTTTCCATCCATACTCATGAGGAATGGCAGCAGCAGAAATAAATTATTGTGGATGTGCTTTGTGTTGTTAGATAACCCAATCCCCTCACAGAAGGATGAAATTCAAGATTATTGCCGTGACCCTTGCAGCACAACTAAGAAGGATGGAGGAGTTACCTATGTGTAGGTTGTTGTGCCATGCATTGTTTATGTTGTTTGATCCCCTTCCACTATTTCTCAGTTTCTCCTTTTTTAAAAAAAAACAGAAAAGCTCCAAACCCCAACAAAACCATAGCCCCATGCTGGCAAATAGTAAAGTCCTACCTGTTTCTGGGCACAGTCCAAGCTGTTGTCATTCACTCATGTCTCACAAGGCGCCCCTGGGTCCTTGTTTTGTTTCTGTTGGCTGTAAAATTAAGTAGAATTACACTGATGAAAATGAACTGGGGAATTTGAAATTAAAGCCTTCACGTTTAGAACTGCACAATAAGGTCCTCAAAAGAGCAAATAGCCTTGTCAATCTCGGGAGTCACCTGAGAAGGAACCATAGAACTTCAATACGAACTGGAGTCAAAGGTGGTCAAGTGGTATGTCACAACTGATATCGCTAATGTGTTTTCCTCAATCCCTCTGGCAGCAGAGTGCAGGCCACAGTTTGCTTTCTCTTGGAGGGGCGTCCAGTACACCTGGAATCGACTGCCCCAGGGGCGGAAACACAGCCCTACCATTTGCCATGGACTGATCCAGACTGCACTGGAACAGGGTGGAGCTCCGGAACACCTGCAATATATTGATGACATAATTGCGTGGGTCAATACAGGAGAAGAAGTTTTTGAGAAAGGGAAGAAAATAGTGCAAATCCTTCTGAAGGCTGGTTTTGCCATAAAAGAAAGTAAGGTCAAGGGACCCGCACAGGAGATCCAGTTTCAAGGAATAAAATGGCAAGATGGACGTCGTCAGATCCCAATGGATGTGATCAACAAAATAACAGCCATGTCTCCACGAACTAGCAAAATGGAAACACAACCTTTTTTAGGTGTTGTGGGTTTTTGGAGAATTCATATTCCTAATTACAGTCTGATCATAAGCCCCCTCTGTCAGGTGACCTGGAAAAGGAAAGATTTCAAATGGGGCCCTGAGCTTCAACAAGACTTTGAACAAACTAAATAGGATATATTTCATGCAGTAGCCCTTGGGCCAGTCTGGGCAGGACAAGATGTAAAAGATGTACTCTACACTGCAGCCGGGGAGAATGGCCCTACCTGGAGCCTCTGGCAGAAAGCACCAGGGGAGACCCGAGGTCGGCCCCTGGGGTTTTGGAGTCAGGGATACAGAGGGTCTGAAACACACTGTGCTCCAACTGAAAAAGAGATACTGGCAGCGTATGAAGGGGTCTGAGCTGCTTTGGAAGTGGTTAGTACTGAAGCACAGCTCCTCCTGGCACCTCGACTGCCAGTGCTGGGCTGGATGTTCAAAGGGAGGGTCCCCTCTACACATCATGCAGCTGATGCTATGTGGAGTAAATGGGTCGCACTGATCACCCAACGGGCTCGAATAGGAAACCCCAGTTGCCCAGGAATCTTGGAAGTGATCATGGACTGGCCAGAAGGCAAAGATTTTGGAATATCACCGAGGAGGAGGTGACACGTGCCAAGAAGGCCCTGCTGTATAATAAACTACCAGAAAATGACAAGCAATGTGCCCTGTTCACTGACGGGTCCTGTCGTCTTGTGGGAAAGCATTGGAGATGGAAGGCTGCTGTATGGAGTCCTATATGACAAGTCACAGAAACTGCTGAGGGAGAAGGTGAATTGAGTCAGTTTGCAGAGGTGAAAGCCCTCCAGGTGGCTTTAGACATTGCTGAACAAGAAAAGTGGCCAGTGCCCTATCTCTGTACTGACTCAGGGATGGTAGCAAATGCCCTGTGGGGGTGGTTACAGCAACGGAAGCAGAGCAACTGACAGCACAGAGGTAAACCCATCTGGGCTGCTGCATTGTGGAAAGATATTGCAGCCCAGGTAGAGAACCTGGCTGTAAAAGTACTATATGCCTAAGAGTCGGGCCACTGAAGAACACCAAACAACCAGCAGGTGGATAAGGCTGCTAAGATCAAAGTGGAATACAAGCCATACCAGGCAGAACCACAACAGACAGAGCCACAGTGCCTAAATGGCTGTAACCCTACCAAGCCCCTGAGCAGCCATGGGTGGTTCCTCTCGTGCTGCCTGCCAATGGTGTCCCAGTGGCATCCTGACACTGTGCTGCATATCAAAGTCTGTTCTTGCCCTAGATCCATGTTAAAGTGTGATGAGAAAGGTGGTTATTTCTACTACGGTCCTTTAGGGTGTGTGGGCAATTGTTTAGGAGATTTGAATCTGCCCTGGCTTGGTCCTGGATGAAGCACATGGAAAACAGGACCAGCACTGTTAAACTAAGGTGCCAAGACACTTATATTAAACCTTAATGAGCAAAAAGTGCACTGGTCTAGTTCTAGATGTTGCTTTTTCAGATTTGTAATAGGAAAACAAATCAGGCGGGAAGCAATGTAAATTGGAAACACAAATGTCATTTTCATCCACATCTCGCACATGTGAGGTGGCTGAGGCAGAGAAGGAACCAGATGTCAGGCTTTGAAAATGAGGTGTGGAGATGGGGAAACCAGCAGATGATTAGGGGAGAAGAGAAACCTTTGCAGCTGGATTTCTTTTCCCTCGTCTTTGTTTCTAAGATCCCAGAAATTTTTTCTCTCTCTTCCCCTTCTTGGCCAAGAAATTGTTAGATTTCCTTATCTCATGATGAGAATGAACTGTACTGCAGATTTATTGCTGACCAGTTAATATTGCTGGTTTTTCCCTGTGTTTTTCCCCCATACGTTGCAAGAATAAAAATGCAAGCAGTCTCGGCTCAGCCTCATTCAAGCCCTGCCAACTGCAGTAAAAAGATCAACTAGGAGGGGTATTATATCATAAAATATTTTATAAACATGGAGGTAAATTTGCTACATCCTTTTTAGATAATGTGTAAGTTATATAATATACTTAGTTCTTTGCTTAAGCTATAAAAGTAACTCTTTTTTCTCATTCTTTTGAAATGCAAGATTTAAAGGTTCTGGTGTGGGCAAACATCTACTTTTAAGAATGAGGGGGCAGTTAACATCAAACAACTTCCATGTTATGTTTGGGTTAACCTCAGGTGGTGCACAGGTCTTGCCTTCTTGAATTTAGGTGATGTTATTTTTGTTACATGCTCCTGCTCTCAATTCTCTGACTTCTGCATTGGGAACAGAAAATTCACTCTCTTCTCTGCAATGTGTAGAACACTTTTACAAGAGTTGCTTTTATGTTACCCATTTTGCTTTGACTGGACCTGAGTGCACCCAGTGAAGCATGCAACTACAGCATCTCTTTTGAAAATTCCAGACTATACATTAATACTTCTGCAACTGTGAAATCAGTCACCCAGGAGATACTACAGACAGTGAGGTGATGCTGTTTCCTTATCCAAAGAAGCAGAAAAATACAGAAGGGTCAGCAGGCATATTATTTGTAAATACATAAAATACACTGCCCTGGGCTAGTGACTCATCCAGTTCAGGCACCCATCACTAGGTCAGAGAAACTTCATGCTGACACCCTGGGAGGGCTTAGTTCATGGGGCAGAAGAGCTCAGTCTGCTTCTGAATTTCTGTCCTCTTTCTGGTAAATATGAATATTCTTGTTAGTTGTGTAAGTCTCTAGCCCTTTTCTGGATCCTGTTAAGCCCTTGACTACAATTTTATTTCATGACTATGAATTTCAGATTTATTTCATTGAGGTAATAAAACACTCTTTATCTGCTTCAAACCGGTTGCCGTTCACTTTCTTGTATCTTCCCTTGCTCTTCCACTAAACAGATGCCCTAATTTTCACAATAATAGGCACAATCATATGTAAGCCTGTCATAGTTCCACCTGTTCTTTTACTTAATTTCTTACTGGAATTCACTGATTAATTAGCATAGCTGTGTCTTTACAATTTGTTTAACAATTGTGAAAGACATTTCAATGCTAAGAACCTCTGGAAACTTTGCTGTTTTCATCTTTGTCATGATTTGTCAGGCTAAATGTTTAAATTTCTTTGAACACAAAATATTCTTAGTCAGAAATATCTCTTTTTGCAGATGGTTCTATTTCTGTGAAATAGTAATTAATAAAGCTTTGTTTAGGATTGCATTGAAGGAAATGCCATGGTTGAAATTGCAGAGAATAGAATGTAATTAAAGGAGGAATGAAAATTGAAGCTGTATAGCTTTGGCTCAACTTGAAAACCAAGTTTCCTATTCAGGACCATTCTGCCAATAAATCAGAATTCTTTCATTGTTACAGAAACCTCATGCAGACTTTTTTATATCCTTATAAAGTCTGTCCATTAGAAGGAAAGATGGCACTGTCTGAAGAACCATTTGCTTTGAAATCTTTCATTACCAAGAAATGAAATGTTTCTTCAAATCCAAAAGAATGATTTAGGCATACTTTCAAACATAAAAGAAAAATTGTCCAGAAACTCAATAGTTTTCTGTGATTTTTACAGAGAAGACACCCAAACATTATAGCTCCTAATGGCATATGAAACTGTGGCATGGGCAGATGCTTTTTATTGTATTTGTAATCAAAGATACTATTCTGTTTGCATACATAAATATTAGGAGGGAATGTATATTGCACTATTGATTCACATTTGTTTCTTTCTTTCTTGATAGACAATTAGAAGCTTTTTGAGTTTCCTGAGTGTAAAAATCTCAAGGTGGTGAACTTGTTTTCAGCCTGGAGTGTCAGACAGTGGTTTCTTAGCCCTTTGCTTTGGAGTATCATTGACAAGTATGAAAAACAGCACAGGGCAATTACTGGTACAAAGCTTCACAAGAAATAACAAGATAATCCCAAGAATGGAGTTTTGCATGAGCGCTTGCAGGTGTGAGAAATTACATCAAATAACTTCAAGACAGAAGGCCTATCTGCCTTACCAACTCCTTGTGTTCTCTGAAACACTGTCATTCCTGTTTCTGGCTTCCTCTCACTATATTTAGAGTTTTCTTAAGCATGTTATTTTCCATTTTAAAGATCTCTCTTCTGAAGTCTTCCTTTTGAAGATTGCATTTTTGGCAAAGAAAACCAATGCTGTTTGTCCAGGACAGATGTGTCCTGTTCCATCTCCTACCCTACAAGTAGGGGGTGTCGCCCTCGTCCGTTCCTGTCCTTTAAAACAATGCCAGGGCTATCACTGCACCCTGGCAGGTACTTGGATCCTCTTCAGTGTTGCAGATTATCATAAACATCATTTATATAAATTTAAATTATGCAAAAGTTAATGGAGGAGCAGGACTGTTCAATGTAAAACCATAAAGCAAAAAGATGAAAATGAAGGAACATAAGTCAAAAAAGTAAGGAAAAACGGCTGAGGAAGGTATCACCTAGATGCATATAGAAAAACTCCTTGTTGAGTAAAGAAGTATGCTTCTCCTAAATTGGGCCACCTTTTGGGATTGCTGAGTCTGCACAGCAAAGACCAGCACTGTCATTGCCAGGCACCTTCTCCCAGCTTTTCCAAGAGATCCACATAATTGGCCTGAAAAGGAAGGGACTTCCAAAGCCTTTTGGTGCCACCCCCCACCCCCAACTTTATGCATGTTTTTCCTGTTGATCTTGAAGATAAGCACCTCAAATTTCCACGGAGGTGAACAGTAGGGGCTAAAGATGCTGCACAACTCTGGGCAGCATTGCACTGCCGTGTTCCCATGATACGTTTGACATGTGATGCCCTTTGTACTCAAAGCTGCACAGACTTGTGTCCTAACGTGGGGAGACATTTAGCAGAACTATTAAGTACAGGCTAGGACTCTCTTTGGTATGCTCATGGAGAACGGTATTGCGATTGTTAACACAACATTTGGACTTTCCTCCTGGAGAAAGTATTTGTCTGAAATGCAGCAGCTATGTATTAAAACACATTTATTGCTCAACCAAGCAGCAAATTAGAGGAAAGATTTGGAAAAGCACTTTTTTGTTTCCCTGATCAGTTTGTTGCTCCCTCTAAGAGTGCTGCTCCCACAATCCTTGTTCAGGCTCTGAAACTCTGGCCCATTTGGCCGCACTGATCCATTACACTGGGCACCTCAGACATATGACTCAGGTTTCTGACTTCCAGCAAGCTGCAAGGCATTTCCTCAAGGCTGCTCTGAATCTAATCCTAACTCATTTGGACAGTCTCCCAGTGAGAGTCAATAGCAAAGTTTATTTCAGGAATCCCAATCCAACACCTCAATCATAGGCCTTTGCAAAACTCAGCTGTTCTTTAATGAATAAATAACTTTGGTAAGGTTAGCATACTGACAAGAAGATGTACCAGCCCTGTGGCTTGGCAGCTACAGGTTTGTGAATGTAGCTCTCGGGGCAGGAGTCGTTGCTTGCTGCTGCTGGGATTTGTTGCACTGCTTTCATTGTGATCTTGTCATCTCAGCCCACAGATGCTTGCCCAGTTCTGTTGACTTAAGTAAATCTGTGAATCCAGGTGCAGGACATGGGAAATGCTGTCTGTCTGCAAGTGCCTGAGATAGTCATTGATGAGAAGGACTGTGAGATCATGAGTACCTCTGACATAGTCTCAGATGCAGCGTGATTCAGCAGAGTTGTTTTCAAAATCTGATCTAAAGCCCCCAAAGGTAGTGGGGGCTTTCTGTTTGTTTCTGTGGGCTTTGGGTCAGTTTATGAACAGTTTGAGCTCTTGTTTATTATATACCCGTAGTCCCTTAGATTAGTTCCTAGATTTGAAACAAACTCGTGATCAAAAGTAAAGGCACACAGAGATTAGAAGGGAATTTTGTTCCACCACATTGTATCTTCTTAGTAGATTCTACTGTGCAGAATTGTGGGAACCAAAAGGTCCAGCAGATACTGTCACATGAGACAAAAGACAGGCTTTCAGTGAGTGGTGCACCCCAAGGTGCCTCAGTCTGCTGGAAAGGAGTCCTGTGTTTTACCTGTGGACAGCAGTTCACTTCCATCACAGTTGAGCTGGAGCCGTTGCAAAAGTAAAGCTGAAACAGCTCCTGATATGGTACGCCTTATGCAAAGAAATAACAGGGCAAGGCATCCTTTCAGAGGAGAAACAGATCTGCCAGAGGCATGGGACAATTTGTGATTACAAGGGACTGGTGTTTTGGTACCTCAAGGCCCAACAAAAGCATTCCCAGCTACTGTGGAGTGACAAACAGGCAAGAAGGAAAAAAGATGCACAAATTGAGAGGATCTGTAGCAACTAGCAGAGCACAGGTCTAAAGACAGCATCTATGGAGGAGGTGGCTCATGATGACTAACTCAGCTGAAAACTATTGTAACTAGTCTATGAGGCTGCAGCTGCTCCTAGTTCACTTATAAAGTGGGTAAATCACAACATCCCTTTAAAATCTCAGAAAGCTGCTTTTTGTCCACCCCTCCCTCTTTTCTGTCTCACAGACCAGGGACCTCCTGGGGAGGGAGAGGTTGAGAGATCAGGCCCTCTCAAGCTTTGTTTTTGGTTTGCTTTGAGGTTAAGGTTAAAGATTACACCCTGCAACAGTCTCTTTGTTTACTGGGTGTTGAAAGTATTGTTCTGGGAGAAGCGTTGCTGCTATTGTTTGTTTTGCTGTCCTTACTGTCCCTGGGTAAAAATTGAAACAGAAAAAATTGGTGTCAAAGACTCTATTGGGTTTGTGTGGCAAGGTTTTGGTAGTGGAGGGGCTCAGGGGTGGCTTCTGTGAGAAGCTGCTAGAAGCTTCCCCTGTGTCGGGTGGAGCCAGTGCCAGCTGGCTCCAGGAGGGACCTGCTGCTGGCCAAGGCTGAGCCCATCAGTGGCAGTGGTAGTGCCTCTGGGATAACATAATTAAGAAGGGGGAAAAAAACTACTGCACAACAGCAGCTGGAGAGATGAGTGAGAATATGCGAGTGAAACAACCCTGCAGATGCCAAGGTCAGTGAAGAATGAGGGGAGGACGTGCTCCAGGTGCTGGAGCAGAGATTCCCCTGCAGCCTGTGGTGAAGACCATGGTGAGGCAGGCTGTCCCCCTGCAGCCCATGGAGGTTAACGGGGGAGCAGATATCCACCTGCAGCCCATAGAGGACTCAATGCTGGAGCAGGGGAAGAGTGTGAGGAGTCCTTCCCCTGGGGAGGAAGGAGCAGCAGAGACAATGTGTGATGAACTGACCGCAACCCCTGTTCCCTGTCCCCCTGCACCACTGGCAGGGAGGAGGTAAAGAAAACTGGGAGTGAAGTTGAGCCCAGGAATAAGGGAGTGGTGGGGGAAAGGTGTTTTAAGATTTGGTTTTATTTCTCATTACCCTACTCCAATTTGATTGGTAATAAATTAAACTGATTTCCCCAAGTCGAGTCTGTTTTGCCTGTGACAGTAATTGCTGAATGATCTACCTGTCCTTATCTCAACCCCTGAGCCTTTAGTCATATTTTTTGCCCTCTTGTCCAGTTGAGGAGGGGGAGTGATAGTGGCTTGGTGGGCACCTGGCATCCAGCCAGGGTCGACTCACCCTAAGGATGGAAATACAAAATGAGAAGAAAGGTTAAATGGTTATATGTGGCAGAATGTATGGTTTCCAATGAAGAGTTTTGGCAATATATACTGAAACTTGAATGTTATTCCTGCACAACTTCCATAGAAGATATAACTCTGCAGTGGTCTGTGTTTCTGTAACTGCTTGGGGAAAAAAGTGTCATTTCAGTGCTTAACATCCAGGGCTTTTCTCAAGAGTCTGGCAAAGTATGTTATAAAGACATAGCAGAGCTCCTGAAAATGTTTAGCTGCTGCCACAGCATTATAGGAATAAAATATGAGTTTCACCTCAAAACAAACTTGAAGAAGGTACTTCTAAATTTTTGGAATGTTTAAAGGAGCAGCTTCTTGCTGTTTTTCTCTCTTTTTCTCTATTTGTAAAGGTGCAGTTTGGTTTTGGGCTGAATTCTTTAAAACAGAGAAATGCTGTTGGATAGTAAGTACAAGATAAACCAGCATTAGAAAATCCAGTGAAAGGGGTCACGCTCTGTCTGTGAGGGCTGAGCTGAGAAGAAGCCATCAGTATGGATAAACCAAGCTGGCTTGTGCCTGTGAGGAGTCAGGCTCTGGTGCAGGGTGCCCATCTCTCGCTGCAAACTCATGGTGAGCAACTGGCTTCTTAAGCTTTAAATACCTTAAAGAGTGGCAGACCCCATGTCAGGCAGAATTGTAAACCAAAAGAAAAATATTGCTTCTGTGTTTGCGGCAGAGATAAAGGACGCATAAAAAGCAAAGTAGCAGTGCCCTCTGTTACTGACAAGGCCACTATGGATTTCTGCAAAAGCAAAAAATTACGTCTCTTGTACTGCAAAGAGCCTGCGGGAAAACAACTGCCTGAATGGCACAGCAGGAGTGTGACACCTGCAGAAACTGAGCTAGCTGCCAGTTGCTTTCCCAAAAGACCAATATCAGGGGAGAGTCCATAAATCTGCCAGCTCAAACGGGATCCATTCCTAAGTAAACAGATATATAGACAAAACTATCAAGGAGAATGGGGTTTCCCAAACTATATTTCTTCCAAGAATAACTTCCTGAAATGACAAGGTGCCTATTTAGATTTAAAATGTTATAATTTTGTTGTATTTCAAAGGGACCTGGATCAAATGTTGCAGGGAATGAAAGCACTTGCCATACCTAATAACTGGGTCACATGCTAATAAATGGGAGAAAGTCTTAAAAAAGAAAAAAAAAAAAAAACCAAACCAAAACAAAACCGAAACCCACCAAAAAAACCTAGAGTTGTAAAGAGTTTGGAAAGACTCTTTAACGACAGTAAGTATCCTTTTTTTTTTTTCCCCCTCTCAGGCCTTGTTTTTCCTGAAGCATCAATTTAAGCAGTTAACTCTGGCAAGCAGGCTATCCCAAACTGTGCATCACTGAGTCACAGTGACTATCGTGTGCATGCTGTTTACCCACGATGGATGCTGCCTTTCTTCATCCCTCATTGAAGAGTGTTCAGCTAAAGTGCACCACTCTGCACTTACGATTGGCTAAACTTTTAAACACAGAGTTATTGCGACTTAGTGGACATGGTCTAGCAAACGGTAACTTAGCAGATGTGGCAACTTGCTACCATACCCTAAATTACTCATGTGTCTAGTTTCCCAGTTTAAGTGTATGTCTTTGTTATTCACAAAAGCACCCTCTGAAATGTCTATATATTGCAATAAATAAATGATAAAGCAGACAAAAAAGAAAAAATTTTGAGGCATAGGTAGGTAATGCTCCATTAGTGGCGAAGGACTGCATGGATGGTTATTGACCTTTGTGGTTCACTGGTATGACAGTTATTATAGATCATCAAAAGAACTTGTTATTGCAGGTGCCCTGCTTGAATTGACCCATTCATAAGAAAACATACAATGGGGAGTGTTGCGCTGACATGATCCTATTACTTGCAGAAATGCTGCTCTGGAAATAGACCAAGTCTCTGCCTTTCAGATAGTGGTGGTAGTTTCAGAATATGGAAAGTGGACTGCCTGAGAGCAAAGTATTTCCAATTTTCCTTAAACAGTTATGTCTGTCTTTTTTCTGTAAGGATTCCGAGTTGCATGTAAACGTCATTAAAATTACATAATATATGTACTAAAGTTACAGCAAGAAGTTATTTTGTAAGGCCAAAGATGATAACAAAAGGAATTCAAAAATGTTCCTTTGAAAAAATATTGGGTATTGATTTCATTACCAGATGATGACTACCACTTGCTGAGAATTCTAGATCTCCTGTAAAACTACATTGACCTGCAATTTTTCATACTGAGGTTTAAAAGTTAATATTGGTGGCAAGTGTGTGGAAAGGAGCTATGTTTTAAGAAAACCCGCTATCAATTTAAATTGTAGAAAGTGTTTGTTTTCTGCCTGCAAGTTAAAGTTCTCCAGGGAAGTATGTGATCAGGATGTTATTTCTACTTTCATTTCAGTTTCAAGTTTCTTGCAACAAGACGGTTTCAATTATCTCTGTAAAAGAGGATTTTTATTTTGTGATTTTAGAAGACACTGTTCTAGATTCTCCAGGAAAAAATCTTTCTGTTGTTGTCTGTTCAGAAAAATATAACTCTTGATCTGGATTTTCTTAACTTCACCATGTATTACAAAAACACAGCAATCATTTGAACTCTTTCCCTTTTAATGCCACTTCAGGTAGAGCTGGCAGATTGCAGGACAGTACCTGGACTGAACAGAGACTGAATTAGCTGCACTCAGAGCCCTGGGAACTGCCAAGGGCTGTGTTAGCAGAAGACTGTCTTGGCTTCTGAGAAGCTGTGTTAATTGGAGCTCTGGCCAGTGCCCTGTGATGCACCCATCGCTTCAGGTTCAAAGCAACTGCCAGACCCTAGGATTTATGCATGTGGATCAGACCTGAATGAAACACATGGCTGAAAGCACAAAATGCATCCCCAAAGAGAGAATGGTCAGAATGACTCTACAGCTTTGTTCCTACATCTCTCAGGGCGGAAATCATCTTCCTACATGTGTGCAGAGATCACGCTGTGAAAAAGCCATGAACATGAGGGAATCTAATGAATTACCCTATGGGTCGCTGTGCATGGTGCAGTCTTGGGCACTTCCAAGTGGCTTGGTGGGCACCTGGTGTCCAGCCAGGTTCAACCCACACATGCTTATTCATCTCTGCAGGTGGGGGAAACCAGTTCCAGAATGTGTTTAAAAGAGAGAGATGTCCAAGGGAAAGGCAAGAGTCAGAGACAAAACAATTGTACTTCCCAGAAGTTACCGGTGATCTGATGAGCTAAAGATGACTTTTGTATGTGGGCTCTATTTATCTTTGTCATTGGTTACTAATCCTTACCGTTTACTATGGTTTGGTTTATTCACTGCTACAGCAATAAGAGAAGTCATAAGTTTGGTCATGAAACAGAGGACTGTCTGTTTCTTCTAGAAAAAGGGAGTGATAACAATAGACAGTGAACTGAATTTTCTCCCCTCCTGGTAACTTTGGACTGCTTACTGCAAAAGGCAAGAGTCTTGAGTCAATTTATTGGTGAAATCTTTCAACAAACCTGGGGTTCCCAGCTCCTTCTGTACAGAACAGACACCAGGAGCTTCTGTCACTCTCAGATACCTCTTTAAAAATGGTTCCCTGCTGTGTGCTTGCTCTCCTGTGTTGTCTGTTATCTTCTGCCCAGTGTCTGTGCCCCTGAGTTACACCACAAATCTGTGCTAACCTTGTCCACTTGAACCATAGCAGCAACTACTACCAAGCTTAGAAAATCACCTGAGCTGTCTCCTGAAGGGGGGCAGGATTCACTCTGTGTTGGAGGCTCAGAAAGAGCGTCTGCAAACAGCAGGGAAGTGTTGAATATCAGGATCCCTGGGATCTCCAGCCTGTGGTTTGGGAGCAATGTGTTATCAAGAGCAGAACGATAGCCACAAACCCAGTGGTGGCAAAGCTGTGGAACGTGTGTTCTGAAAGGCAATGGAACTGAAGGGAAATCGTCCAAGACGCTGTAGTACATGGGGTTCCCAACAGTTGGTAAGCTTTTCAGTGGAAAGAGGTATGTAGAAAGGGATTTTATTCCTTCTCCAGTGCTGCTGGCAAAGATGTGCTGCTTATGGGTCAGGGAGAAAATGGCTAAAACAGTAATATGGACACACTTGCTGAAATTCCTGAAAGCAAGGCTGGAGAAAGGTTTTCACCATAGACAGCCTCTCCGCTAAGCCAAAACTTGTCCCTTCACCAGGGGATGATTCAAACCGACTTCCTGGACCAATTCTTTTCAGAGCATTTCAAATAAACACCCTCTTTCTGCAAGGCTTCAGTCCAGCCTTGGTCGTGACTGCTGCACCGTTACTTGTGAACTCGGCAAAAATGAAACACTCTGTAGAGTAAGGAGGCTGCAGAGCACACTGCCTTCTAGCAGTGCAAGCCTCATAGCCTCTTAGAGCAGATTTTAGTAGCTAAAAAGCTTGATCTTTTTCAAGATGTAGATGGGGATGGATAAGTCTTCCTGATGCTCGAATTCTTATGCTAACACCCAACTGAAAGTTAAAAACCTATTGCGTGGAGTGGAAAATGCAGCAAAACGAGAGTGCTAGTGTGGTATGTAACAAAGCAGTTGGGTATGAGTCAGTTTGATAAATCTCCAGGCATGTTTCAGCTGCTTTGCATTCAGACAGTCAAAGGTCGAGATAGATCAAGAACAGGGTGTTCAGAGAAAAAAATATGGTTTTTTCTCCTGAAACTTCATCTCCCGATTTCTGTTTTCTTTCTCACTTGGCTCAATATTAACAAAAGTATTCAATACCAAGGCAGATGCTAACTTGTTAAGGATTTCACTTCTTTTTTACCATGAAAGGAACACTTGTGGGAAACCTCAAACTACTCTTTGGGAGTCCAGGGTTTTACAGACAGCTGCGCTGTGAAGATTGTGGTGCTACTGCCAAACGCAGGAAAGGGGTGCCTGGTTCCCCTTTCCACCTAATGTGTTTCTTTTCTGGACCTGCACCCTTATGTTCAAACCCAGACAGACATGGAAACTAATGTGTATTTTGTGTTGTATTTGTAGTTCAAAGATAAAAAAACATTAGATGGGTGGTCAGAAACCCTGGGCTATCTAAAGCCACAGCCTTTCCCTTTGTCGAGTACCCCATAGCCACTAACAAGGCTATCTACTCCTCTGGTCCAGTTCCCACAAGGATGTTGCTAATCACTTTCTTTTCTTTCTTTTATTTTTTTTTTATTTTAGAGTAATCTCATTTGTGCCTTTCTTAATGTTTTCTGGTAATCTCTTTTTTACCTCTCTGGTTTATTGCTGTAACACAGAATATTTTCTCAGCAACTGTATTAGGCACATATCCATCATTTGCAGAGACTGAAGAGAGAAGCACCAGCCAGAGCCACGCTTACTTCTCATGTCCCTTGCTGGAAAGGGAGGTTAGATTTCACAGTTAAATAGGGCTAGTTCTGGCCTTACATACATACTACATAATATAGATGGGGGAAAGGGAATGTTGATGATTGCTCTGTATGGATCGGGTTTCCTTCAAACATTGACCTGGGAAATAGTTTCAGTCTTTCCCTTTGGTAAAACCACCAGTCACTGAGCTGACTACACAGGACCTACTGCTGTGAGAGCATGTAAAGATGAGAGAAGGAGGAAGACACGAGATTGCCCTTGGCATACCCTCTTCCAGCAAGCTGCAGCAGGATCGTACCTACAATCAGTGCTACCAGGATGACATGATTACAGCTGTGGGAGCGGCCCACCACACAATGGGTTGGAGATCCATGACCTCCCAGGCCAGGTCAAATGCACATGTGCTTAAGTAGTCTGAATACTGCATGAAAGGAAGGTGTGTTTGGTGCTGAAATTTGGTTCTACCAGCTGTGCGCTTAGCAAAGCAAGCACACCCGTGGCTGACCTTACAGAGAGTGTTCTGGGAAATCTGTCTTTGCTTTCATGCAAAAGTATAGGCTTGCTTAAAAAAACCCAGATTTTTAGCTCCTGTAGACTTTTGTCTCGGGTGATAACAGGCAATGAAATCACTGTTCATTCCCAAAGATTAGCATACTGTTAAAGCGCTAGGTTTAGCAACTCAGCTATGTTTGGATCAAATCAAGTGTTATTTCTCTTACGCCAGAGTTTAACCATAGCTATCCCTTGCATCATCAGGCTGTAAACAATCTTCTTTGTGCATTTCTTTTCATGCTGCTTCTAAGAAACAGAAGCAATGTTCTGAACTGGCACATTTTAAAATTTTTTTAGTATCTTGAAGACAGGTTGGCTTGAAATTAGGGTTCATAAGGTAATTTCATGCAGCTAACAACCTAAAAATATTATTGTTTGTAAAGAAAGCCATGTCTGTTCTTCATCTGAGACACATTTATCCTGTTTCACTGCATAGCTGAATCACCTGACTGTTTTACAAAGCTAGTTTTCACATTTTCAGCAACTTTCCCCCCTCAGATCCATCTGAATTCTTGGATAACTCAAAAAATTATTACTTTGATTTTTTTAATACAACTGCCCATTTGTCAAAGTTTGTTCTCAAGAAAGATTGACCACTTTGGTGTATCTGCTACAGGGGCCGTACAGCACCAGCAGGTCATGCAGTGATAAGCACAACCTACACATGTGATTAGGGACAGGCTCTCTTCCTATGCATTCATAACTCCTACAGACAGAAGAGTTGATAGGTAAAAAGCACAGAAGCAAAGACCTGAGTTACCAACAATATTCAAGTGTCTGAAATTAATGGGAATTGGGCACTTAATATCTTCTCATAGCCTTGGACTTGAGACGGCTTTGCTCTTTCCTAAAGCACAGAACTTTCAGACAAAAAGAGATGTCAGTAGTCCTGAGATCCTTCAAACCTTGCTTAAGCCCTGCCCAAGTTTCCACCAGTGAGCTTTCCCATGCCACCCATACTTTTCCAGCAGGCACATACGCAACCACAGAGGGTCTCAACACTTGCCAAGCCACAGGGAATGAGAGAGATGGCCAGTGGTAAGTAATTTTAGTCAGAGATCTGATAACAACCACCTCTGCTTGAATGGTTTTAGTGTTTTATGCAATGTAGAGCAGCTTTGAAGGAAACCACAGAATACCACTTTGCCCCATTACTAGAGTGTGCACTGAAGAAATGGGTGATGATAGTTCAGCTCTGTTCTCTGGAGGAAGAAATGAAATGGAGACTGTTTGTTTTCCTACAGCCTGCGTGCTCTGGCTCTACATTTGTGGGGGACAGAGCTGCTGCCTCCTGGTCATACCATGCTGGCTGGGTTGCAAGGCTCCTGCTTTGCTTGTGCGCTGTTTTGGGAGACTGGGCATCTAACTCTTGGTGCTGAGGGTCCCACCAGGTCCAGCCTGAGGTCATTTTCTTTGTGTTGTACAGAGAGGCAAGGCCAAGTTGGGATAGGGAACTCAAAAAGCGATGTGCTGCTTCCTCTTCTGCAAGACGTCTGAAGACCTTTCAGGATGGCCTCAATGCCATCAACACCTCAGAGCCCAAGTGTTTCCTTCTGGCTCCATGTTTCTAAAGGCCAAAGAGCAATGTGAGGAAGGATTTAGACCCAGGAACTGTCACAACAACAGTTGTGTGGCCCTGTCAGAAAGCACTCACATACTCTTTCCTCGCTTTCCATGGGCACCAACAGCCTCATAGTGGCAGTATTATTTGCTTCCAGGACCAGTTAAGTTATTGTGTGAAGCAAAAGGTCTATATCCCTGTCTGTTTGAGATGGTATGATGCTATGTGCAGTCACGAAGGGAGTCTTAGAAGTCTGGTTTTGATCGTCCATGTCAGTGACTGCCAAAGCACTGGAGTCTATCCAAACATGTGACTAATGAGGCCGTTTCCATATTACCCAGATCAGCTTCTTTGTAATTTACTGAATGGCTCTGATCTTCACTGTGGATTCGCTGTCATCAGTAACATAAGGCATTTGCTTTCAAATGAATGCCTGTTAGCTTCCAGATATACTGATCTTTATTGATTGAATAGACTTTCTCACCTTGTGAAGGAAGGGTATTTCTAGCTTGCTTCTGTTATATTAGCATCTGAATATAAGATCAAGGAATCAAATATTATTTTGGACTTTTTGATTCTTAAATAATTCACAGAATCAAGTCGGATCCTATCCTTACTGCCAGACTGATGAACATTAACTTCAGCTTAAAGCCAGCAACGGAACTTCAGGATGTCAGAGGCAACAGCAGCTTTATAACTTTTGTGTAAGCAGCACCATGATATGCCTAGAATAGCAGGGTTTTTTGGTGTTTTGGTTTGGTTTTTTACTGAGTACCAAGAATCAGAAAACTATGGAAAACACTGGGCCCCCGTTTTTCAACCAGGACTATACAGAAATCCCATTTAGGAATGTAGATGATTTGCACAGTGTAACTTAACCCAGCTGACAGCTCCAGTGTTTGTATATCTTTCCTAGCTTGTACAATAATGTGCTAATAAAAAAAAAAGACTGAACAGCACTTTTACTAATCCCTCTGATTTTTCTACCACAGCCTACTGCACACTTCTGTTTGTACAGCTTATGCTGATATTAGTTACCTTGTCTGACTGGTACATTTGTCCCTGAAAAGCTTCTGTTGTGGGTGCAGTTACAATGGCAAGACCTCACATTTAACAGAGTATCTTTGGTCTGTGTGAGATGGTGGATTGCTTGAAATGGGTTTTTAAAACCCAGTCAACATTTGCCTTTTCCTTTATGAGAGATTTATTTTGACTGGGCTTAAGTCAATCACTTAGAAATTTAGGAATAGAAAGATAAACTGCTGCTTAAGTGAAATACATGCATTCACAAGATTTGTGTCTATGTGACAGTTTAGAAATGGATCTAATCGCTTTCTTTTTTTTTTTCCAGGACTTTGTTTGAATTCCAGAACTGAGATGCAATTTGGTTCTGTCAACACTTTTTTAAATGTGTCCAGTTAAGGGGCTATGATGAGAAAATAAAACATATGGTTGTGTGTATCCGTTTTCTTCCTGTATTTGCCTGATCAAAACTTGTGACAGAAGATGGCATTTCCACCAAATCTGGAAAAGGTTATGGTCTTGTATTGTTTCTAGACATTTCTTTGACATTTTTATCCACATGCAACTTTTTGAAATATAGACATGGAACAGAGTGTTTTCTGGCAACTAAGTTAGAACTTACTCCTTGTTTAAATGGATGCAATTAAAATCTTGGATACACATGGTGGTGTTCTTGAGCAAACCTATTGACAATTCTTCCTGAGTGAGATGCTGCTCAAGAATAGCAACAGTGTTTTAATTGCTTTTGATCTCAATTAACCTTCAAGTGCAGGAACATCTTAAGTGAAAAAAGTGACACCTCTGCAAATGTGACTGTCTTGCAAGTGGTTTCTCCACCTCTGTAAGAGGAAAAAGGGCTGATGGAGACAGGTAGTATTGATGCAATCACAGAATCACAGAATGGTGGGGGTTGGAAGGGACCTCTGGAGATCATCCCGTCCAACCCCCCTGCTTGAGCAGGTACACCCAGAGCAGGGGGCACAGGACCGCATCCAGGCGGGTTTTGAATGTCTCCACAGAAGGAGACTCCACAGCCTCTCTGGGCAGCCTGTTCCACTGTTCTGTCACCCTCACAGTAAAGAAGTTTTTTCTCATGTTTAGCTGGAACTTCCTGTGTTCCAGCTTGTGCCCATTGCCCCTTGTCCTGTTGTTGGGCACCACTGAAAAGAGTCTGGCCCCAAACTCTTGTCACCCACCCTTCAGATATTTATAAGCATTGATAAGATCCCCCCCTCAGTCTTCTCTTCTCCAGGCTGAACAGACCCAGGTGTCTCAGCCTTTCCTCAGAAAAGAGATGCTCCAGTCCCCTGATCATCTTGGTAGCTCTCCGCTGGACTTGCTCAAGCAGTTCCCTGTCCTTCTTGAACTGGGGAGCCCAGAACTGGACACAGCACCCCAGATGTGGCTTCACTAGGGTGGAACAGAGGGGCAGGATAATCTCCCTCGACCTGCTGGCCACACTCCTTTTCATGCACCCCAGGGCACCATTGGCCTTGGCCACAAGGGCACAGTGCTGGCTCATGGTCAACCTGCCGTCCACCAGCACTCCCAGGTCCTTCTCAGCAGAGCTGCTTTCCAGCAGGTCAGCCCCCAACCTGTACTGGTGCATGCAATTTTGCTTATGCACAAAAAAAGGCACAAACTCCTCTGTTCCTATGTATACAGTAGGAATTGAACATGAACTGTGTTATTGGCTTTCAGGACCAAGCCTTGTTTCGCTCTTTCTCAACCATATTTAGAGCTTGTCCAGGCTGTGCATTCAGTTTCCTGGCTTTTTTAATGCCCAAAGGTGTCTTCTCTTTTTCTTCTATTTTCCATCTGTATTGAAAACAGTACCTAGCAAAACCTCTGTCTGTATATTACTTCATTTCTGAATGGATTTTTCTGTGATTTTTGTTATGCAAAGCAATAGGAGGGACAGCAACAACAGGTGCTTTAGGTTTCCAGGGAGCTCCTAAATAGACCCTAGACCGAAAGCTACCAAATCACATAAGCAGAAATCTGACTATAAAAGCTACATTACAAGGGCTCTGGTTCCCAATCTGAGAAATTCTCACACACTGAACAAAATGTTTACTTCAAAGAACACTCTGTGGAGTTATCCAGGCAGAAAGTTAAAAAAACTAAGTTGTGACATAGGAGAGTTAGGCTCTTTACATCCATGGTTTTCAGTGGATTTTGAGCACCTGCTTTGTTGAGCACCTGTTGAAAATGTCTGCAAACAACACGTTCAAAATAATGAAGAGTTGGAGACATTTAGGAGAAAAACTAAGTCCTGCCTTACCCCCTTCCTCTCAAATAGTGAATGGTGTGCTTAAACTTACCTTTGCAAGTAATAACCAAGTGGTTTCAAGGGTCTGCATTAGCTGTTTCTGGCAGATTTTAAGTGAGAGCTGGCTAATCTTCCAATGTTCTGGAAAAAAAGGGCTCTGAGCTCTACCATGAGCCACCATGCTCCCCTCTTATCCCCTCTCCCAAAAGAGGTGCAGGAGAGAGTGATGCTCCTGCATGACACCACAACATTCTGCTGCCCACAGGCTGCCCGAAGGCTTCAGCAGTCCCTGTAAAAGCAAACTATTCAAAGCGTCCAAAACATCCAAACCCACCAGAGGCTCCTGGGATGTTGCAGAGCCACAGCCTCCAGCTTGAAGCAAAGCAACCATATGAATTTTAACAAGGGCAAGTGCCAGATTTTGCACCTGGGACACGGCAATCCTGGATGTACATACAGACTGGGGAATGAAAGGCTGGAGAGCAGCTCTGCGGAGAGGGACCTGGGGGTTCTGGTCGATGGCAAGTTGAGCATGAGCCAACAATGTGTTCTGGCAGCCAAGAGGGCCGACCATGTCCTGGGGTGCATCAAGCACTGCATTGCAGCTGGTCGAGGGAGGTGATTGTCCTGCTCTGCTCTGCGCTGGTGCGGCTTCACCAGTTTTGGGCACCGCAGTATATTAAGGATGTAAAGCTACTAGAGAGTGTCCAGAGGAGGGCCACAAAGTTGGTGAAGGGTTTACAGGGGAAGCTGTATCTGTATGAGGAGCGGCTGAAGTCACTTGGTTCGTTCAGCCTGGAGAAGAGGAGGCTGAGGGCAGACCTCATCAGGGTCTGCAGCTTCCTCACAAGGGGAGGAGGAGGGGCAGGCGCTGATCTCTTCTCTCTGGTGACCAGTGATAGGACCTGAGGGAATGGCAGGAAGATGTGCCAGGGGAGGTTTAGGTTGGATATCAGGAAAAGGTTCTTCCCCCAGAGGGTGGTGGAGCACTGGAACAGGCTCCCCAGGGAGGCAGTCACGGCGCCAAGCCTGACGATATTCACGAAGCACTTGGACAACGCCCTCAGAGCCACGGTGTGAATTTGGGGTTGTCCTGTGCAGGGACGGGAGTCGGACTCGATGACCCTTGTGGGTCCCTTCCAACTCAGGACATTCTATGGTTCTATGATTCTATGAAAGCATTTTGGGTGCTGCCTTCTTTCAGGGTGCACTAGTCGGGGCTGATCGGTAACTGCATTATATATTTATTTTGGTAAAAAACCCAAATAACAAACACCACACCCATACCCCCACTCCTCAAAAGCCCTTTTATTAGCTCTGCCATTTCTGTCGCCTTGCTGTTTTTCAAGGCAGTGTGACCGTGCCCAGNCTCTGGCCGCCTTTGCGCCGGCGCCCTCTGGCGGGGCCGGCCACGGCTTTAACCGGAGACGTAAACCGAGAGCAGAACTCATGGGGCGTGCAGGCGTCTCTGCTGGCTGTGGGTTGTCCTCTTCCCCACCCACGCCTGGCTTGCAGCTCCTCGTAGGTGCACAATCCCCAGGGATACGGGATGCAAGGATGAAAGGCGAAGAGGGAAGAGGTAGTAAGAGAGGAATGCACGCACACGAACAACGAATCTTGAAATGCTGTTGCACTGGTAAGTAACAGGCTTTGCTCTTCCAGCGCTTGCCCATGTGCGAGGCAGGTGGCTGCCAGTGGTACCTGCTCCTCCCCGCAGATGCTCTGCTGGGCACAGCGGTACTGCTGGGAGTTTCGGTGGGGGCAGACTGACAGATGACCGGTGCTTCAGGCAGCTCTGCAGGTGATGCATTTTTGTGAGACTCCAGTGTATGTGCTCCAATTACTTCAGGCCAACCAACCTTGCCTGGCTCACGATAAATCTTGATACAACATATTATTTTGTTAATCTCTGCATGGAGATCATAGTATTGTTTGATCTCTCAGCTAACGACACAAACAGCTGAGCTGGCTGTCTGGAAAGCTCGGTTCCACGCAGCAAGAAGGATGATGCCTACTGGACATTTGGCATTCAATGTGCGAGAGGATTTCTCAGCCCTTGGGTCATGAAGTGGAAGGAAGAAAACAATCCGTTGTATTTCCTGACTCACAGATGATTTGGGAATGGATATTGGAAAAGGTCCAGAGAATAACCCAGTCCAGGAAGAAAATTATACAAGTGGGAGTGACGACCACCTTAATCTCTATTACTCTTCCCTGCAAGGACAGCCGATAGCCATCACCCCAAGGGACACCACCATGCAGAAGTGGCAAACAACCTGTCAGGAGCTGAAAGGGACGTATCACTGGGGTCCTGAATGCCAGGGTTAGACCCTATTTAGGAACAGTACCTTTTCTGCAGTAAAACACATTCAATAAGCCCTTACAGATGATAGCCTTTAGTGCCTTCAGGACTAGAGTTGGGAGAAACATCAGAAGACATTTTCTAGAGGGTGATGGCCAAAAACGCCTGCAAGGTGTGCCTCAGATATATGATTGCTCCAGGCAGAAAAGGGAGTAAATACCTCCACTGGGCATGGGAGTGTGGGTCCCAGGAAAAGAGGTTTTATATACAACTTTATAGTGGCAGGTTTTGGAAAATAATGTCTGGTCATGAGAAGACGTAGAGTTCTTCTCCAGACCTGAGAAAGCATTTGGACAGAAATGCTTTGTGTACAGAAAACAAAAGAACATAGGGACTAAAAGGTTTTGAGAGGGAAAAGCAAGGCAAGGATGGACTGGCAGGAGGACTGTAGCTTGTCTGTCTCCTGGATTCCAGAGAGATCTCCTGGATTCCAGAGAGCAGACACAGCGTATTCTTGTAAACAGAACTGCATTAAAGGTAATTCACTGTAACTAGAGTTTTCCCCTTTAAAACCTCAGCTTTTGGCTTATTCTGCTAGATCTGTCAGTTACCATGAAGTTCAACTTTGGACAATAACTTTCACCCTTTTTTATGCTGCTTGTGTCTCTCTTTTTCTCAAACAGCCCAAAAGTGACTAATTTAAACCCACTGCTTAAAATTTTACCAAGAGGGTCGAACCTCTGACTTCGTGTGCATTTTCATGCAACTGCATTCCAAGGTAATATTCCCGTAATTGTTTTAGGTTGTTTGAGAGTGATCCTACTCTTTACTCCAGTTAGTAACAATGCAGGATCATTTTTGGAGTGGAAAATGGATTTTAATATGGTTAATTATGGCACATTCCACTTCCTCACAAACAATTTAACGATGCTCTGGAAGTTATTTTCCATTTTTCTCTCGAAACACCAGTGAACACTCTGCCTCAAAAGAAAACAAGTACAGAACCTATTTTATTATTATTATTTAATAACTGAAATCAAGAAAAAGATAAGAAACAGCAGAGGGATGGGGAAGAAAATGATGACAGTGAATCTAGCACACCAGCGGCCTAAGCTGCTGTGTTTTAAGTATTGTGACAAAGAGGAGTAAGAATGGGTTTGGAGGTTGGTTTTGAAGAGACTGAGGATTTCACATACTGGCTGGATAAAAGGATGGTGAAAGACAGAAGAAAACTTGCACTCAGCCTGAATGATGCTAGACTGTGAGCTGGGAGAAGCCTCAAAAACAGGCATTTTGACAAAGTGCTGGATCCTTTTGGGAAGAGCTTTCACCGCCATATGAAGGTGCTGATTAAAATGCAAATTTGGCTTTTCAAAAATGTGTTGTAAAAGCAAGCCCACGGGAAGGGTTTGAAATCCTACCCTCCCCTTTTCTACTACTCCCTTTCTGCACAGCCAGAACTATATCACCTCTCTCCCTGCCAGTTGGGCTTTTGGCTGTGAAGCAGATCTTTCTCTGTCCTTACCCCCAGGCTGTGACTGAGTCCTGCAGTCTTCCTCTGTTTGATGCCTCCTCAGAGGGGTCCTGTGTGTCTGGGCTGCTTTTCTATAAAGCTTTCTTTTTCCATACAACTACTTTCTTCCATCGAGGATCCTTCTTCTTGCTGTTTCAGTCTTTTTGGGTGGAAATAGGGCTACAATTCTGTCTTACAGGTATCCTAAGCAAAGGACAGTGGTTAAACCTGTGTCAGTGAGTTTAAGCCCAGCTGCTAACACCATTTATTCCACAGCAATCTTCAGACTAGACATTTTAAAATGAAATTACTTACTGAGAAGAGAATCCAGTGCTATGTCAGACTTAGTAAAAACTGACTTACACAAAACTTAAAGCAAAATCTACTTTAAAACTCAATGATTATGTAAACCTTGAATTGTGCCTAGACTTACACCAACACCAACACCGTGGAAAGGTGAACCTCACTCTGTACAGAAAGAGATGTTTGGCCAGAAGGAAATTCTTCCTTTTGCTCCCCAGGAAATCGTACAAACGCAGCTAAGATCAAAACAGCCACGCACAATTCTATAATCTCAGTTTCTGTGTATAATAGCTATTTAAAATAGATGTCTGATGTCTTCAGTTTTTGGCACTGTTTGAAAGCATGGCTTCAGCATTACAGGGAGCTCTAGAGCAGGGCTCAGAATTCAGTCAGGCAAATTCACAAGGTCTTTTTCTGGAGGCTGGGTAATACTCAGAGGGAGGACATACTTGCAGCCTCCACAAGCGTATTTCACAATTGTGATTTTCATTGTGCCGTCCCCCCAATTCAGGGTTGCATTTCAAGTTTATTCATCCCAGACTGTGATTGCTCATCACTTTCAGATTATAACTTGGGTAACTGCATAATACTTCCAGTGCACTCAGTTTCTGAGCTTTAAGTATCTGAATTTTAGTTAGTGAATTCAAAATTCTACTTGACATTCTGCATTGTATGCTTCTCTCTTAATAGGTCATGACTGTTGCTCATCATCAAAATAAGAAGAAAAAAGAAAAAGAAACCTTTTTATCTGTGTGTTTCTGCAAACTCTTTAACCCAGACTGTGCTTTCCTTACCAAAACTCATGTAGGATTTTTTTTCCCCAAGTGTCAGACCAAAGATACTAGTTCGAGCTGTTCTTGGCCAGCTGTTGTAATTGTTAACAAATAATTAACAACTACTGTAGCAGCACTCTTAAGTTTCTGGAACTTATTTAATTCACAAGAGCAGGAAAATCCTGCATCCTGAATAGTCTATCAGCAGAGGACAGGAAAATATCGATACAAGGTGATCTCTCAGGCATGCCTTTGATGTTGCGGTGTCTGCAGCCAAGAGCTTCAAAGACAGCGTTTTGGTTTCTATCTGAAGACCAGGCTGTAACTTCAGCATAGCACTTCTAGCGGCTCCCACTAGCTTTTCCTCTGACATTTTCAAATACTGTATATTATGTATGCACACAACTTTATGTTATGTATTATTCATTAGGCAGCTCAGCTGGAGGAAATCTCAGGATTTTTTGATCACCAAGTATCTCAGGGTATTTCTCACCAATAATACTTGGTCCCCAAGTACTACTGACAAAGAAAATGGTGAATCTCTTTCTAGAATGTTTTAACAGGTATATTATGGATGAGACATTGGGGGGAGTTACGCTGCTCTGTTTGGTACTGCCAGGACACCCGATGAAAATACTATGCCCAGTGTTGGGCACGCCAGTGCAGGCACAGTCATTAGCAATCCACGCACTCTGGCTTCACGACAGTGAAAAGTGTTTCAGTGTGAACAGTCTAATGTGATAGGGATGTTGAAGCAAATGCTTGCAGCAGGAGGAGGAAGAATAATTTGATGGGAGACCATCTTCGGTGTTACAACAATGCCAAATGTGTCTGTTCAGCTTATCAACAATGTAAATAACAGCTGCCTGCAATACCTGACAATCCACAGTAGCCCTGCAACATAATGGCAAGTGACAAAGACACAAATGATGCAAATACCCAGGGAAATGTGGTGGTATTGAAGCAAGAAAGGAAAGTAATCTTTCAAAGTTGGGTTTCAGAAGTTTAACAGAAAAATATTTTAGTCATAGTGGTAAAAACTAAAATGGATCCTGTCCTGGTGCCTCCTATGTCTCCAAACTGATTGCTTTTCATACCGAGTATTCCGGGTGTCCTCATTTTCAACTAGGCAAGTAAGAAAGGTAGATGTAAGGAAGAACAAGGATAGACAAGATGGGCAGTTTTTCCTTGTAGGTGATTAAAAAGTTAAATGATATAGTATGCATAATCTCCTGCTAGCGTAAAAAGAATAATACAAGTTTGCATCACATAATGGGAAGTTATGGGACTCCAAGAATGCAAATCATCTGGAAATATTAAAATGTAAAACACCCTGTAACAATGTTTGGGCTGATGGCTCTGTCTGCCTTAACACTAAATCTTGCATGAAATGGATGACCTTTTAATTTCAAAGAGTTGGTTGGGAGGCAGAATTTTAACACATACTTTGCGGAAAGTAATTCTGTTGTGTGCTAGTGCCATATTCTTTTATGAGCTAGTACTAGGGAAATGGAATGAGGCAGAAGGACTAAGGGATCGGGGCATCTGCCATGTAAGTCGCTGAGAAGGAGTGGATTGTTAGAACTATAAAAGGCTCAGGGGGCTCTCATCAATGTGTATACAGAGGGGGTACACAAGACAGAGCCAGGCTCTTGTGGGTGACTGGACAAGGGGCAGCAGGCACAGGTTGAAATACAGGAAATGCTACTTAAACATAGAAAAAGACGTTTTTATTGTGAAGATGGTGGAACAGGTTGCCCAGAGAGCTTGTGGTGTCCCCATCCTTGGAGATATTCAAAACCCAGCCCAAGGTCCTGAGCAACTTATTCTAGTTGACTCTGCACGAGCAAGCAGGTGGGAGCAGACACTCTCCAAAGTCCTTTCCTACACCAAGGAGCCCACGACGCTGGGGAAGGAAGGTCTGCTTTTTCAGCGACGGACGAAGCAGCACCGCATTTCTCCCCTACTTTGATCGGCGCACCCACCCAGTCCTCCCCCTGCCCTGTGCCTCAGCCCTGTCATTTCCTGACAGGTATTCCTGCTCGTCCCTTAGCGCTTCTGCGTGCCACAAACCTGGGAAAGAAACGCTGCTCTTCCTCGGCCCAGTAAGCCCCGGAAAGAGGCGCCCTTCGAACCCCACGGCCGCCTGCTGGGCACGCAGCCCTGAGCTGGCGGGGGCCCTCCCGCCGCTCCCCCTCCTCACGGCGGCAGCA
>WEKW01026012.1:125803-153064 GCA_013389905.1 Sula dactylatra | reverse complement strand
AATACACCTGAAAGGGCAATGAATTTTAAGAATAACCATGCAGCCTTCTTTTGGAGACCTGCAACTTTTATGAATGAGTTGTACTCAGCATCTCATCTACATTATGTTAGGGGCACTTCATCTAGTTTCACATGACGATAAAGTTAAGCCATAAGATGTATTCCTCTACAGACAGGTTTTTATCTCTCACCAACAAGCAAAAATTTAAAAACTAAAGAAAAAATGAGGTCTCAAGAAAACATGCTTTTGGGTCCAGACCTGGATTTATTTATGTCAATTGGCAACTGAAAAAAAATCAATGGATCACTAACACTTTGGAAGATTTCCCTTAAAATTGCACAGATGTTCTTATGTGACTAAAAAGAGAGGGCTGTTGAAGGGATGCAGTTTGCTTCTGAACTTATATTTCAAAATTCCTCATTCTGGAATCAGTAAAGGCTGAAAGGTTAGAAAGGTAATGAGAAATTAGACTCCATTTGAGACACATCTAGTTCACAGCAACATTTCCAAGAGCAGAAATATCTTGTTGCCTCTGATTAATGAAAGGTAACCTCCTCCCCCATCAGTGAAGAGGACACTAAAAGGAGGCAAATGTTGATTTACTGCAAAGGAAATGTCTGAGAAAACACAACTTTCTCTTCTTATTTTCATGAGTAGTTAAACCTTTCTTTTTTGTTTCTCTAATCTAGCTTCTAATACAGTAGATGGAAAATATTTCACATTATTTAAGTCATAAACCACTAGTTCAGGTGGATTTGATTACCAATTGCAGGATGGGGCACACTGCCAACATGCTACCAAGTGATCTTACATGCTTGTTATTCATGAATTCTTCATCTTGTGGAATCTTATCATTTGATTTATGGACTGTTTGGGTTTATAGCTTTTAGACTTAAGTTCAGGTTTGTTTACGTTTTGCCTTTTGTACTTTGGCTGCTATTTATAAAATCAGACCTCTGAGTAGGATTTGGGTAGCATACCTGCACTCTAACAAGGTTGGGGAAGGTTCCTGACAGGGCACACACTTTCCACTTGCAACTTGGAAATGCTATGCCTTTTTCCAGCAAACATCACCGGGAACTGGCAATGAAAAACCAGATGCTACATGAAGACTTTTCCCAAGAAAACCACAGCTGTGGAACAAAGCAAACCTCAAAGAGAAAAAACCACCACTGACACCAAACAGTCTAAAAAATGTTACCCTGAATTCTGTGGTTTCTTGGTAAAAACAGTTCTTAAAAAGCCTCAGAAAGTGAATGTCAGACCCTTACATACACCAAATAATTAGTGATGGGATAAACTTTAAAAGAATCATTATACGATTTAGATCAGTCAAACCCTGGAAAGTCTGTGGGCCTAGAGTAAACCAGAGTAGATTTCACTGAATTCATTGCATCTTCTCAGATTTACTCCAGCTGAGGGCTAGCCCTTTTGTTTATTCAGACATCTTGATGTTTTCCATGTCCCTCATATCTCTCTCTCTCCCCTCTTTCATGCCAAACCAGAATGGTCTCTGCTCTCCTGACCCTGTCATTCCAGTCCTGTGACTCCCAGCTGGTTCAGAGCGAAACCATTTCAGATTTCATCCAGCAAGCATAATTCCTTTTCCCACCACCTCAGAAACCAAGGTAAGATACGATTTTGCTGGCTAACACACAAAAAAAAACTTTGCAAAGAGAGAATTATCTTCTTATTTCTGATAATAACTTTTTGTTGTTATGAGCATAGCGATGTTAGAATGCTTCACTCCCTGACTTAAAGAGGCAGCAGTGAAAGTCTCTGTGTATACACGCGTGTGTGATAGGGTGTGGGAATGCAGGTATTTCTGCTGCAAAACTGGAATAAAGCATTTTATTACAGTCTGAAAATAGCAACTCCAGCTGATAGGCAAAGAGCAAAATAGTAGTTATTCATGACAGAGTATTTTCCAGTGGGAGGACATAGTTACATATACCGCATGCCCCGTCTAAGGTGCATAGGGGGTAAATTCTGTTATCTGCAGAGTTGAAGTGTTCAGAAAACACTTCCACAAAATGTACACTGTTCTCACAGCCAAAGTCTCAGTGTGCTGTATTGTGAGAGAGGACAGTGGATGCCCTGCTCAGCTGACTCAGCAAGTTGAGAGTGAACTCTGTGTTGAAGTGACTCCCTGTTTGGGTTGGCAGGGAGTAAGACCAGTCTGGAGTTGAGAATGCCTCCACTTCGTGATATTTTTGCATTAATTCCACTTTGTGTTTCTTCTCTAAATGGTAAAATGAAGACTCAGCATAAGCTTGTCTCCTCTAGCATTGTTTATTCTGCGGAAAAAAGGATTCTGTTCCCATACAATCTGCATAGGTTCAGCTTATGAGAATGATTTATCTCATAGAACTGCTATGACCCACTTTTAAACTGATTCATTAGGCACAAGGATAACCATATAGTGAATGTTGATATACTGTCATTCACAATGACATTTAATTTTGATGGTGTCAGTGCTAATACACTGAATATCCATAATGCTGTTGATACTGCTCAAGGCACAAATGCCTGCTATTGTGATTTGACATTTAAATGGACTGGTGAAACCTCAGTTCCACTGAAATCAAGTAGTCTTGCCACTAATTTCAGCAGAACCAGATTTTTATGCATAAAATGGATATGGTAGTTCTTATTATCCTAACATAGACATTTTATTTGCTGTAGGAAATAAAACCATTTAGTCAAAATGCAGCTGAACGCTTACTGTTATGCTGCAGATGAAAGTAAGACCTCTCTCTATAAAAAACTGTGTTTTTCATCCCTGAAGCCAACGTTGACATTAGAGATTCTCATCCCATTAGAGTGGCTTGGCTGCTCACCATCTGCTACAGTACTACGGTTAAGTACTCAAGAGCTCCTACACTCCAGGGAAGAAAAAACTTCCAACGAAGACATTTTTATCCCATTACTCTTCTTTCAAATATGACTCGAACATTTTATGCAGACAATACAATGACCTTTGGGGCATAGAGGCCAGTACAAATGCTGCACTACAAGCCCAGTTTGTAGTTAATTTTATTGGAAGAATGATAGAATTGTATTGTTTTACATGAATTATGGCAATGAGTTACTCAGTGGTGGAATCTACAGACTAGACATCTTGTACTCGGGCTTGTCACACAGCCAGCAAAAGCATTATCATCTATTTAACCAGACTTCATTTCCAACATTATTTTCAGGATCATTTTTTCCCTGTGCTAATTAACTGCATTCACAGTTATACCACTATAAAATACTGCTTAATTTATATTGCTTAATTTTCTTATTCTCTAAGCCTTCCAAACAAGAAAAAATCAGTATATGTACAAAGGAGCTTCCATACTTTTTCCTGATACTTCAACAATTAGTTTCTTGCTTTTGAGTTGTATCCAGTGCAGTACTTTTATCATTAGTTGTTTGCATTACGATGTAAGATCACCTTACATTAAGATCATCTACTCACTAGCCAAAGACAGTCCCCATCCTGAGAAGTTCACTATCATCCAAGAGGAGGGAAAAGAGGCTTCCCGTAAAACAAGTAAAGACAAAATTTTCAGAGGCAGTCACAGGAAATCAGAGAGCCTGGGGCACACACACATTCCTTTAAGAACTTAACCTTGAATTAGTAGGCCTGACTTCCACAGTGCACATGAGAAGATAAATTTAGAAATGGCACTCCTGTATCACTTGACCCAACAGCTATCAGCCTACTCTCCCTAGATTTAGTCACTCTTTCTTCTGTATCTGTTCCTATTGGATATTAGTAAGCTGGCAATTACTCCTTTTGATTTCATTGTGTAAGCCTGTTGCTGGCCTTTCTGAAGCAGTACAAGAGGAAACAAAATAAGACATTGTCTTCCTGCCTGACAATATGAAGCTGGTTCTAAATTTGTGTCTGCACCTTGAGCAATGCAGACAGTGCAGTCTAGGTATGCAGAGAAGGAACAGAACAAACTGGGAAAGGAATACAAATTTCACTGGAAGCTGAAAAGCTGAGCTACCTGGGCCCATCAGGAAAAGCTCAAAAGTTGATCAAAAAATATTTGCTTCCTTTTGCTTCTGGAACAAGAGAAGAACCTGATCTGCTTTTGGCACATATCTAACACGGTAACATCTCAATAGTGCAGTCATAGATTGCTCCTCAGATAGGATTTTCAATCTATCTTACAAGACCAGATACTGAGTCCATGTGTACACAGTTAGACAGGCAGACTAACTCCTTATTCAAGGAGAAGACATATTAAGAAAACTGTAGCTATCTGTAGTGTCAGTTAAAGAAAGATATTAGAATGTGGCCCGAAGTTATCACTATGACTAAGAGGGATTAGGTCAGTCCCTATATTACAGTACAGGTTTGTCAGAGACAACCTGTAGCACTCAGAGTCTTCTTCTCTTTGGATAGCAATAAGGCAGTTTATCCAGAGACATTCAAAAAAACAAACAAATTAATACCTATGCACAAAACCCAAGAATCAGACATATGGTTCAAAAAGAAAGAAAAAACTTTTGTTACCTTCAGATCAGCACTGAAGAAAACCATGGAAAATGAATAAAAAATTAATGTCATACAATGTGAGAAGCTACATTTAGAACTGACAGTTCTAATTTACATGGTCACCATATAAATTATTTGTTGAATATTCTTTTATTCCTGTTCCTTAGATACCAGTTTTGAAATTCTCTTTTGCATACATTATCTCACATTTCTCAGAAGGTGCCTCACAAAGTTTCTCTTATAGGACTATTTCAGTTTTGAAATTTGCACTGTTCTGATAAGTCACAGGAGCCACTGGAAACCTGCCTAACTCTCAGCCCCTCACTGAAATGATTTCTGTAATTAGACATTTTTCCTATATGGCTGTGTCTCTGTGTTGGCAAAACAATGAATGGAAAAGAATTTTTTTGTACGTTTCTGCACTCTGGGTCTGAGCTAGTAAGAGCCTTCAGAAGCAGGGTTACACAATGTGAAGACTCCCCAAGAGGCTGCATGTAGCCTGTCTCTAACAGGGTCACTGCTAAGCTGCACCAAAACTGAACTAACTGCACAGAGCTCCCGGGGAACCTCTGCACGGAGATCTTGCATCTCACAATACCTGCATACGTCTGTTTTCCATTACCTGACTATCCCAGTTTCCCACTATCCTGAATAATACACCTGACTGCACATATATGACAGATTACTCCATCACACAAATAAAAATGGAAAAGTAAGTAGTTCCCCCAAAATTCTTCCTAAAGGTTGTTGTACACAGATGCAGGAGCAAAAATTCATATAAAAGACTCCATCATATCCTAAGTTCACAGTCTACCGCAGGGAAAAAATCTATGTTAATGAAAGATTAAGTTGGTCTTATTCATATTCTTTCTGAATAATGACAAAAGAAAAAAAATCCAGTTAGGAATATAGGTGACATCTCTGACAATGCTTGGGAGGTATGTAGTTCACTAGGTGCTTGAGAGATATATATGCTTTCTGTTAACTTTGTGATGATGGACTGTCTGAACATGCCTACAGTAAGAATAACTGTTCCAGTGCTCTTTCAGCATATATGGGGACAAGGATCCAAACCAGCTGCCCTGTTTGACATCATGCCATTTCTCTTCTCACCTCCTCTGAACATGCATAACTGTGGAAGCATTTGATGGAAACAGATTGTTACCCAATTCAAAGCCTCAGTGCTAAACCTGAATGGTTAATGTCATATGTGAGTTTTTCGAAATTACTATGTCCTCTATGGTTTGCACAGATTTTGTGTGATCTTGTAACTCTCTTGCTAGAGTAAAGAAAACTTACTTTTGCTCTTCTTTCCCAGTCTTTCAGATATCTATTTCAAAAGTACACAGGTGTTATGTAAAAAACTATCAAAGATGGGTCTTATTTGTGGTATTCTCTTCTGGTTAACTCTAAGCATGACTTTTCTGGGCTTCTTTAAAGAGAAAACCTCCTGCAGTTTGGGTACCCCTGACATGTGGCCTGTGTCAGGGCCCTGTGTGCACCAACAGGCCTTACTGGCCATGGCCAGTCTCACTTGGGGCCTCCACCAACACCCTCTGGCCATGGGCCCATGTAAGCGCAGGACTGGGCTTTCAGTCCTTGTCTGAACTATATCATATGTGTACCTGCCTCCAGCTCAGCTGGATCTTTTTTGTTGCTATGGTCTTGCCAGGTGATCACTGGACCTGACCTGTGGATTGACTTTCCAGCTTGACCTTGGACCTGCTGCATCTCCACAACCTTTTCTGGTGATCGGGACTCCTGGCTGACCCCAGCTGCAACCCCACTCCTGTCTTGTTCACCTGAGTCACATACTGTGGGACTAAGCCCTGGCTGGTGAGGCCCTACCCTGCCTGCTATATTCAGCTCCTTGTCCTTTAGGCAGCAGTTGTCCCTTGCTGCTCCCTGGCAGCCTACTCCTCAACCTTTTCTAGCTTCCAGATAGAAAACAGCTTGAGATCATGGATTTTTTTAACAATACACTTAAGCATAACAACATACTGTGTGTTTTAACTCGATGCAGAAGCCTTTCCTTTGAGCCCATTGACACAGCTGTGTAAGAGTACTATTATATCTCCTAGCTGTCCAAAACTTACTTTTCTTTTAATAGTTTGTCTTGTTTTTCCTGGGTAGACTCACTATATGCACCATATTATCCGTACAAAATCTATGCTGTTACAGCCTTTTACTGACAGTGTTTTTGTGGAATTTTTTGAACTGAAAATGTGAAGATCTTAATTTCTCAGTTTCTACCTGTGACACCTAGACAACACTCCCTTCTGCCCCTCCACAATGCAGCTGTCACAAATGTTCTCTTACAAGACAAGAGGCTGCAAAGCTACATAGATTTTTTTCAGCTCCAGTTTACTCTGTGCCTGAATCATTCTAACTTCTTTAGTTCTATGACTGAAGCCAGGCTGAAGCCTTATTACATGCCTGAAGTTAAGAATGGTTTTAACTATTGCCTTCGACAGGGATAGTCCTTGATGCATACTTTTGTGCTTTCCTAAATTGGACCCCTACTGATTAAAATGAATTTTTGAAAAGCCAATCATGGTGAAAGATGCTTTAAAATGTTTAAGATGTTTAAGAAGATAATTAAAAGAATAATTACTATAATGAAAATTTAACATGTCTGGAAATTACCAAAATTACCACAGCTGTCTTCCATGCATTTAATTTTCTTCTTTTTTGTTAGTAAAAGCTAAGATGTCACAGATTTTCCAGCTTTACCATACAGCAGAGCATTTTTAGACTTGTGGCTAGACTGAGTGATCTTCAGCCAGCATCTGAGCCCACAGTCTTACATTCTGGTTTCTGTTGATTACCACCGCATCCTATCTTCTACAAAGTCATCTTTTTTCAGTCAGTGCTGGATGGCACTTTCTGAAATGCATGTTAACAGCCACAAAACAAAAAGAAAAGTAGGTTGCCATGTCACATGAGGGCATCACACAATGTTACATAAGATGGCTCCCTCTTAGTTATTAGTTTTATGTTGGTTTTCATGTACATTCAAATGAGATGTGGAAAAGACAAGATAGGGAGTGAAGAGTGCATGCTGTTTGCCTTCATTAACATTCAGTCATGGTTTTTATCTTCATTATGACATACTCTTGTGAACAGCTGAATAGAAGGAAAACCAGTTGCTGTGTCCACTGTGCCATAAAAATTTGCGTGGGTCTTCCTTATTAATAGGCTTGGAAGATCCTTCTGATGACATACAGGCTTTCTGCTCTGCGACAAGGTGCTTCTAGGAGAGTTGAAAAAACACCTAACTTGTTCTTATTGGATACAGCCATGCACTTCACACGCTCATTGCTATGAAAATGAATAGGAAATTAACTTCCCTGAGTTTGGGGTATATAAGAGCAGTGCCAGCCTGGCAATAAGTCAAAACCAGATAAACAGTTTTAGGTGAAACAAGATGGTTTATAAATGAAAAACTTTGATTTTATCAATCTCTTTCAAACAAAACAATTTTATATAAACAGGCACAAGCCTTAACTATTACATTTTAATATTATTATTTGAGGGTTAAAATTTAGATAACATTAATTCTACTCTTGAAACACTATGGCATAGGTTTAACTATTGCTGAATACACAGCTTAAAGCAGATGTAAATTAACTACAGTAGAACTGCATTAATTTTCAACAATTCAGATTCTGGTTTTGATACTTTTCTCACAGATCAAAGCCATTATAATAGTATAAGGGAACTGTGAAACAATGTGTTTCATTAAAAATCTTTTATATATCCCACTAATTTCTGTGTAGTCACAAAACTGCATACTCATTTTCCAAATTCTGGTCAGAGTAAAGATGACATACAAGTAATTCAAATACCTAGGCCTGAAAACCTGAGGCATAATGAATTGGGAATAGAAGCCGGCTGTCAACAGAAGGTTAGTATCTTCAGAAATGCTGAGGGTTGCATGTCTAATTTGCTTAAATCCCTTAAAACCCTATCTGATTTCAGTGAGATGGCTTCTAGCAAATATTCCCAATGTGGTCCCATGTAGAATGTATAGTTTTGCATAGAATAAATCAATATTTCATATATGACTTTTTATGGCAGGAGATTTAACCTGTAACACTTTATACATTTGACATAAATAAGACTTGGCCTTGCACTAGGTTAGAATGATGACTTCAAAAGGAAAGCAGAGCTGAAGACACTTGTTACAATGATGATTGCTTTCTTGCACCCTTTATAAACACTAGCAAAAGACTTTTGAAAGGGCAAATAAACCAGTTTCAGAAATATCAGTGCTGACAACTTACTCTTTTTCAGAATTGCGGCTTTTAAAAAAATTTGCCTAAGGAGGCTTCATGAGAAATCTAAATTATTTTATTAACACTGAAGGATTTACTTCAGAGTAATCCAAAACTAAACATAAGAAGCCTCCAGGATGACATCTTTCCAACTTCCTGTCTTGCTTCAGTAACAGCTGTAAAGGGCCATAAGCAAGCCCTGTTTAGTTTTTAGACTGGCAAAATATATGTATTAAATATATATAAAATGTGTTGGTCTAGGATATAGGTTGTGTAAGACTGAAGAAAAAGCAATTTCCTGAATTAGGGTATATGTGTAGGACAGAAATGTGGTAAACTTCTCTGAGTCTCTGGAGGCTTTTGCTTGCAGAGGACTCTAGTAGAAATAACTGAACACAATAATTACAACAGTACAATAATTCACAACATCCATCGCAGCACCAAATAAACAATTAAAAAGTAATATATCAAATTACTTAAACATAGTGTGATGTGCATTAAGGGCATAATCCATTCATTTCAATCAAGGAAGGATGTTTTATTACCTCTAATAGGGATAAAAGTGAATTATGCTGAAGGTAGATCTTGCTTATTTTTGTGTTATAGCTTTCCCTCATAAAAGAAAATGTGAAAAAAATGTTAGAGGAGATTGGAAATTGTTGAGTGGAAGGAGATAATGAAATCAGAAGCAAAACAAGGACAAATGTTCAAGAGGGAAGACATTGGCCAGGTCAAAAGCTGCCATGAGTGCAGAATTAATAAATGAGAGCCCTAACATTTGCCCATGAAGACAACTCAGCGAATGGACAGAAATTAGAGGTGATGTGGGGTGGACGGATAGAAAGTTGGTACCTGATTAAGAGAATGAGATTATGCTTTTATGATGGAAAAGCTGTAATACTACTTGTGAGATGAGAGAACCAGGTGGAAACGAGTTCACTGAATAAGGTGCCAGCATATTAGGACAAGGGAAGTTCTTCTCTCATTACTAGAATAAGAGGAAACTTGCAAGGAGAGTGAAGGCATGAAACTTGAGTGCCAGAAGTAGAAAAAGACAAAGTTTAGAGCAGTATGAAAAAGGCATATTACAGCATACTAGAGAGGGTCCAGAGGAGGGCCAGGAAGATGCTCAAAGGGCTGGAGCACTTTCCCTATGAGGAAAGACTTAAGCAGTTAAGGCCTTTTCTCCCTGGAGAAGAGAAGGCTCAGAGGGGACCTCATCACAGTATTCCAGTACTTAAAGAGCAGCTACACAGAGGACAGAGGCTCTCTCTTCACAAGGTGCCACATGGAGAAGACAAGAGGCAACAGATACAAGTTGCACTAGGAGAAGTTTCATCTTGATATAAGAAAGAAATTTTCTACATCGAGAACAATCATTCACTGGAACAACCTCCCTAGGGACATGGCAGAGTTCCCGTCATTAGAGGTTTTCAAGATGCAACTGGACAGTGTGCTAGATAATCTCACCAAGGCTTCCTTTCCCGTGGAAGATTGGACCAGATGATCTTTCAAGGTACCTGCCAACCTGGGCTGTTCTATGATTCTGTGAACATCTTTACTAGGATTTATGGACTTTACAATGGACCAGGCCCCCTATAAAATTCAGATGCTCAGCTGTGCGGACAGATGGCAAAGAGTCACCTATGCCATCAGATTCAATAGGCAGTAACTGGAATACTTTGATGGAGATCTGAGGAAGGAATTGAAAACATAAGTATCAGTAACAGAAGATTTTTCTTGGTTCTCTTCATTGTCTTATGAAACTGTACTGACCAGCACTGAATTTCCTTTCCAGATTGTGGGCAAGCCTGCATAGCTAATGCACGCTAGCAGTAGCTTTCACTGCAAGCTGCCAACCATTGGAATTGCCTATAAGTAAACACAAGTAGCAGCAGTAAAATCTTTCTAAGCAAACTCATACAAAAGTGTCATCTTCATCATTCAACATCGCCACAAAAGGCATTGGCAACACTGAAATAGCTAGTTTTATAAAACTGAAATTTAGAGATGAGCTATCTTTATTTGAATGCAGTAATTGCATGGTATTTTAAAAGAGCTTTTTCTTAATTTTTCCAAAATGCATAGTCCACATTTTTCTTACATGCTGTTACAGCAAGATAGCACTTAGCTTTTCTAATAGTCAAACATGGCTTTGCAGAACAGAACATTGTTAACAATTAAAAATGGTGACTAGAAAAAAATAGAGGAAAGAATTTTAGCGTATTTTAAAATGTGGCCTCTCTGTGGTATATATTTTTATACTGTGTTTTAAGGTCTCAAGTAACAGAAAAATCATACAAAGGTAATACAAGTAATCTGAAATCCACTACATGCAGTTCTATTTTAACTCGGCAATTCACACCAAATTCTTTCACCGGACTAAGAATGAATTCAGGAAAATAAATATCCAAGGAGAAATATGGATTTAATTGTTATTGCTGTTACATTGCTAAAATAAAACAGCTGTGATCACACACTCAGATAAAGCCATTGTTCAACAAATATTTTTATTAAACATCTCTGTAGTGAAGATGAGTCCAGCTCCCCAAGAACAGAGCAGACCGCTTCCTGGACCACCCATTGCTCCCTAGGTAAAACAATTCATCCAGCTGTTGGGGGGCAGGGGGGAACTTGATCAGACACACTGGACACTGTGGCAATTATGGAGAAACTCATGTTTGCTCACTGACATATTAAACTATAACAACTGTGTCTTAACATTCAAACAATTAGACCACAATCTTTTTTCAAGTCATTAATTTGACCACTAGCTAATGACAGCAACAGTGTTTCTTAAATGGCACCTTCCCAAAACCAACAATGACCTGTGTAGCCCACAGGAGAGAAGTCTCAGAAAACTAAGGTCAGCTGATTAAAGCAGACAGTGGGGGAAAAGCAGGCACATAGGAAGGTCAAAGGTACAACAGGAGCAGCCAGGAAAATAAATTGGCCATGGTCATACAGCAAATAAGCTATGTGTCAGAGCTGTGAATAAAATCCAGAAGTCCTGATTCCTTGCCTCTCTGCTCTACTGCCCCAGTCCTAACCAGATCCTCTCTCAAAATGACTTTCTAATATAGACAGTCCAGGAGGCTGAAGCATTTTCCCTATCTACAAAACAAATGTAGCAAAAGGTGTATAAAGGTTTCCTTCACACAGTCACTTCACCATTTATGTTATGGCCAGAAAGGCTTTGTTAATGAATATCGTACATTTCCTCCAGGTCAGCAATCAGAATGTCTGAGTCTGCAGAATTTGTTATTTGTCTGTTTAAGAACTGGTGTCAGGATATTTTCAAGAATTATTCAAACTTAAATCTGAGTCACCTTTTACAGGGGTATAGAACCTTCAAGTTCTGCCATCAGTCAGTCTGTGATTGCTAGATGTTGGGGGTATTAGAGGAGTTGTAAAAGTAGAAGACCTTTTCAAGCACAACATTTATAAATATCCGATATTAGTCAAGACTTAGTTCACTTCTCTGTTTCAGTAAAATAATAAAAATCTCATATTCAGACCAGAGAAAAAATAGCCAAGGAAAGCATGAAGGTTCATACACATGAGATTTTCTATGTAGAAGAGCTACATAATCTACAGGAGTACATATGATAAAGGCTTAAAATTGTGAAATTGTTTCTAATTTCTAATTGTAAACATGCACTATTTACCATGTACAGTGTGGTTTTTCCAAACAGCTTTTCAGAAAACCCATTAAGCAGCTGGTCTTATCATCTAAGACTTAAAAGTGCCAAACAAAAAACAGACTTAGGATGGGCTCCAAATTATTGAAGTCGAGCCATTTTGAAGTGTATTAATCAGGTTTTCTACTAAAACATCAGTCACTGAATACAAGTGCTCAGTTTTAATTTAAGGCTTTATCAGCCACTTGGAACATGGAGCCCAGAGGTCAGGTCTTCGGTAGTGCAAATCAGAGCAGTTTTCCTGTAATCCACAACTATAGAAGTTCAGAACTGATCTAAATATTTAAGATGCCTCTTTTAAATTACCTGATTGTATTTGTATTTCGGTGAGATATCTGTATACTTATTAATTGAACGCAGAGTTTCTTAGTGTAGAAAGTTTTCTTCATAAAATGAGGGGTTTCATGGTAGAGGCTTCCCTCTAGTGGACACTTTCTCTGATGTCTGTAAGGTTTTAGTAGTTTAATGGAACAGTTGTACAATACATCCAATATCACATATTTTCTTTCTGATTTAAAATAATTAAAAGGAAATGCCTAACAGGACTTAATTAGTGGCCATGCAATGTTTCTTGAGAGCCCTTAAAATTATCGCAGCAATCTCAAGACCAGTTACTGCAAACTGTAATACAATGCAAAGCTGTTTGGCAAACTTAGGTATGTAAACAGCAAAAACATGTCCTGAAAAAACTAATTATTGATTCAGTATTTCAGGAAAGAGACACAAGGACAAGAGCAGTGCTGTTCTGTATTGACTGGCTGCTGTTTTACCTAGCTACCAGTGCTGATCTAATTAATCTCCAGTCTGTTTGTATGGGCTATACTTACTGGCTCTTTCAGTATCTTGTTATTTAGGGGAGGGCAATAGATTGATACCCGACTTGCTTAGTGCGCTCGCTTCCTCAAAACATTTAACTTTAAAAAGATGCAACTGGGGGTCCTATATGGAACAAATACATACACACCAAAAATGTTTTGTTCTTTCCTACGGGAGTATGATCCCATAATTTACAACTGAGAAACCATCAAAAGATGCCAACTGGCTACATTCTATTTTTATTATTCAGCAATGACAAAGGGCTGTCTTAGCACAAACCTTTCACCTGTAAATTTTCTTTCTTCAGAATGTGACAATAAAAACATTCATCGTAGCAGTCACTTTCATAATGCAAATCTCCGTCCATCAGTAATCAAGAGCACTAACACATTTATTGGATTTTCAAGTACTTGCCAGGTGATAGTGGTATGTGGTTACTGCTATGGTTCTATGGAATTTACTGAGAATCCTAAATTCATTCAAACAAATATGACTGGGAAGTAGTTTTTCTGAGTTTCAGATAGAGTCAGCAGAGGCTTAAAGTTTAATGAAAGTGTATGTTTTTCCCAACACTAAACTTTTCTATTCCAAGTCTCCAGTTCCAAAATCTACTTTTTTTCCCCACATGGGCTGTTGACCAGACTATTTCTCATGAATCCTTTCATAAAATTTTGGAGGCCACATTGTAGCCTGTCTGACATTTTCCATCTACGGGGATTTTAGCAGAATACACTTATTTATCCAGTTCAATTAGAGGAATCTCATTCCAGTTGAACAGATGTCCACATCACAAAGCAATGTCACAACACTCTCTTTTGTTGTCAGCTTCTCTAAAGAGAAACTAGTACTTGTTATGAAAATTTAATAATAATATAACAATATAACATAAGCATATATATGCATGCATCCCTTATGAATGAAATTCTTCTGCTCTTTGTAAACATGGAATCTAGTCAAAAAGTCACTGTTCATTTGTAGCTCAGACAATACTCCCAATGCAGTAAAAACTCAGAAAGTCAGTGGGAGGGACTTTCTGCAATCCTTTTCTGAAATGGAATTAAACAGGACTTTAGAACTGGGCCCAGTTCAAATCAGATCAAACCGTATGATGCCTCAAGGAGACACAAAATTTGCAAGGTCCAGTGTATAATTTATAAAAATGTGAGAAATGTGGAATCAAACTTGCCTCAAGTAATAACTTCAGGGATTTATAAAAGTAATTCACATAACAGAGGTAGAGTTCTAATAGACAGAACCAAAGCATACATATCACACTTGAGAGTATTTTAAGGTGGCCTGTTCAGAGAGAAGGCTGCCTAGTATGTGTGATCTGCAGTCAAGGTTTCCCTATACAGAAGGGAAAATGACATAATATAGAGAAGAATGGAGCATTTAAAAAAAGGGCATTGCTGAGCTGGGTTCTACAAATCATATCAGATATGCACACAGTATTTATTTCTTCACTGTAATTTGTGCTCAGTTAGACTGCTGGAAATTGTAAACTGAGAGAGTACCAATAATTAGCCCCTTCATTTAAATGATGTTTAAAACAAGTAGCCTCGCCCATACTGTTGATTTTAGCAAAACTACACTAAATTCTGTTTAAATGTGGAAAACTACAAGAGAATCAACAAACATGACACCTATGCATGTTTTTTTTTCCTGTAAGTAATTAGAAAATAATAAATTATTTAAATCCTACAACCAGTCATATAAAGCTGTAGGTGTGATACATGGGCAATCGGTATGAGCGATATTGCAGCACTTAGTATTCTATCATGACATCCTCCTCTCAGTGCTCTCTGCAGCAGTAACATCCTTTCAGGACAGCTAAATTACACTGGGTTGAAAAGCTCAGGAGAGCGGAAACATACAAACTAGCCTGGGAGTCCCCCCCTTTTCTTTCTCTTGCTTTATCCACAAGCACTTACAAAAGGCAATTTATGTTTGCATGCATTCCTTAGCAGTGCTGCTGTTCATTTTGGCACCTGAGAGTAAGGAAGGTAGAGTATCTCTGCTCAAACAATAGCCATCACTGTTTACATGTATGTTTTTTGTTAATGTTACCTTTCAAGGGAGGATTTTGTTGAGAAAAGCAAGGCTTGTCACAGGATAGGGAGCTCACATATGTAAGGTAGGGAATATGATAGGGAATTCATAGAAGGAAGGTATTGCTAACTGCATAAAACAGGGGCCAAGTAGCTTCAAGGCATTAAGAGTTCCCAAACAGTCCTACTGTTTAACATGCCACTGAAAGTTGTGGATATGCACATTCATCTACTTGGAAGAGCATTTCCACATTATTCCAAGTGTTATCAGCCATGATCTGAAAAGCACCTGCAAGATTACAAAGAAAGGAGAAAAATCTTTCATTAATGTGCCCTCTCCCCAACACTAAACTAGTTGAATTAATAAAATGTACCCAATCTGGTAAGAACGTTCTGTAATATGTTGTATGCGAACTGGCTTTAGCTCATTTTGTTAGTAGGATTAATTTTTAGAAATCTAAGGCTTTCACGTTAATCCCAGATAATAGTGCAGTTTGGTACACTAAAATAATCAGATTACAGTGAATGTCAAGGCGATTTGATTTGAAATGATGTGGAGCATGTTACTGGAACTATCGCCACCTCATTTTATGAAAGGAGGACCTGGAAGAATGTCAGACAGAGCTGACCATGTCTCAACAGCTGCAGACCTCTGCTTCAAGTCATCTTTAAAAATATGGCTTTGTTTATTCAAAAAACAATTTTTGAGAGAAAGCACAAGAATTTTAAAAAGATGTGAACCTTATCACAACTTTGGATGTACAACTATTGTGTAAGAAATTGGTATATAAAATTACCTTCTACACATATACCACTCAATTACCATCTGCCACAACCAAACACCTGATTTGTGTTTTCAATAAAAAACCACTACACTACCTAGTCCTTCCCACTAATTTTATTCATGTGCTTCCTTCTTGCATCTCCCTCGTTTCCCATATCTTTACTCTGACTAGCAGCAGGGCTAATGCCTATTTTATTTCTGGTTAATCTGATTAAGTAAGAACCTGGGATTGTGATGTCAGTGCATTAGTAAAAGGAAGTAATGCTTCCTGTAGAAAGGATAGCAATTTTGACCTTTTAGAAGCAGGTCATGATCTGACTGCAAGACAAAAATAGTGCAAGACAAACTGCAGCAATAATACCAACTCATTCTCTGATAGCATAGTTCAAAGTAAAAGTATGGCTCATGGACTACAGGTAAGAAAGCATAACATACTTATATTTGGTTATTTGACCAAAGGGAGCTTTGGGTGTGGGGGAGAGGTTAGGTTCTGCAAAAATAGTAGAACATTAGAAATACTGACTAATGAAAGGCCTTGTTTCTTATATTTACTCAGGAGGAAAAACTGGCTTTCAGAACAGAGGCATCTTAATACACTCAGGTTTTTTTTTACAAACTTATGACATTATTTATTTGACTCTAATATACCTATATTCATATTCTTTCATTCTGTGGTGATGAAACAATACTTATTTATGAATCTCTTTATTGTACATAATTGCTGTAGTTCATCTTGTTGTTTTTTTCCCCTTAAGCTCAGAAACCTACATTAGTAAATGAACAATAGATGAGATTGAATCTAAATTAAACAACTAATTCCTCAAGTTATAAGCTTGTGACTTAAAAATTTAATGACTTTGTGTGATAGTTTAGTAGATTGCTTTATTATAATGGGATGCTGCTGTATTATTTAGCAAGTGCCACAATACAAATGCTTTTATGAGCCTGTAAGGTATATGCAGCATGTTGCTATGGTGATGTGGTGCTCAAACTGATGCAATCCTTAAGGTTCTGTTCATGAACCTTACAGCAAACCTTAAAAAACTCTTCACACATAGCAACAAACAAGATATTAATGTAACAGACGTTGTTTGCATGAAATAACATATAATATAATGAGTATAGCTTTTAATCAAATAAAAGATATTAAACTGCACTGTTGGAGTAGCTGTAAGCAGTAATCTCTATGCACACCTGTATGCATCAAGATTACCTTCACTCATTAGTTACATTAATATGGACAAAGCTCATCCCTCACTTGAGCTGAACCAGTTGTGATGCCTCTCATCAAATGCAGCAGGAAGCTAAATTTGTTGGCAACAGGACTGAACTTCAACTTGCTGTGCAGATGAAAGCCCAAATTATAACTGCAAAAGCAAATTTTAAGACTGAAGTCCATTAAGTATGGGTGGGCAGAGAATGGATTGAGAGCAGCCCTCAGGGAGAACTTCGGGGTGTTGGTTGATGAGAAGCTCAACATGACCTGGCAATGTGCACTCGCAGTCCAGAAAGCCAACTGTATCCTGGGCCACATCAAAAGAAGCATGAGCAGCAGGGTGAGGGAGGTGATTCTCCCCCTCTAATCCACTTTGGTGAGACCCCACCTGTAGTATTGCATCCAGCTCTGGAGCCCCCACCATAAGAAGGACATGGACCTGTTGAAGCAAGTCCGAAGGAGGGCCACGAAGATGATCAGAGGGCTGGAGCACCACTCGTATGAAGACAGGCTGAGAGAGTTGGGGTTGTTCAGCCTGCAGAAGGCTCTGGGGAGACCTTATTGCAGCCTTCCAGTACCTGCAGGGGGCCTACAAGAAAGCTGGAGAGAGACTTTTACAAGAGCATGTAGTGGTAGGACAAGGGGTAACGGCTTTAAACTGAAAGAGGGCAGATTTAGATTAGGAAGAAATTCTTCAGTATGAGGGTGGTGAGGTACTGGAACAGGTTGCCCAGAAAAGTTGTGGATGCCCCAGCCCTGGAAGTGTTCAAGGCCAGGTTGGATGGGGCTTTGAGCAATGTGGTCTAGTGAAAGGTGTCCCTGCCTGTGGTGGGCAGGAGGGCTGGAATTAGATGATCTTTAAGGTGCCTTCCAACCCAAATCATTCTACTATTGGGCAAAAGAAAAACTGCTCAAGTCACAAGTACCGTAGTCATTGCATTTAAGTTGCAGTTATACAGAATGCAATAGAGATGGGAATCATAGAGAAAAAAAACCCTCAAACAAAACAACACTTTTTAAACTGTTTATCATGCTAGTGACTATCCTTAAAGGTGCTTTTTCTGTACTCCAAATGAAAATGATACTTTTATGTCCCAGTAGTCTCAAATAAACAATTTTACCTTTGACCAATGCATCTAATTACGTCCTACCATTGCTGCTTCTTGTTGACAGAATCCCACTTCTGTCCGTCTGTCACCACTAGCAACCTCACACAGGCAGAAACTAACCCATTTCAAACTGACCAACTAGGTTAATATAACACTCAAACAACAATAAGCAGTTCTGCACTGCATTAAAGTCTGCTCATAGATGCTACTGCCTAGCATCATCTACAGCTGATACCAGTGTAACTGCCAGTATCTCTTCCAAGATTAATAAACCATGAACAAACTTAATTTGAAAACAATCCTTCACCTAAGCTTTTACTTCGCTGACTTCAGCCGTGAAGAAAATAGTAACAAAACCAGGTAAAATAGTACTGCTGACACTCTAAACAGTGCTCAGCTGCAGGCTACTCTGTACGTCTAACTTGGAACATCAAGGCCTATCAATTTTGAGTACTTCCAGAATACAGTTAATTCAGCCAAGATGAGATTCTCTATGTGTTGCCTTGTACTATGGTAATCTGTTCTTTGAAATTCTTGTTAACACCTGTCTCTCTAGTTTTATCTTTAATTGAAGTGGGCTATTTGAGGCCAATTTAAAATAAACAGCAGTAATTGGTTATCTCATTTTCATGGCTGCTGTGGGTTTTGCAAGTAATACCCACTCCTGTTCCCTACAGTCCGTTTTTCCTCTCTTCCTAAGAACTCATCTCTCCTATGCCAAAAAAAGGAGAATTAAAAAGTCGCCTGTCTAAAGAGTTTGCAGGTGTTAACTCGTTTGTTAGCAATGCTTTATGCTATTATTGCCTACTTCATAGCTCTGTGCTGTCCATTAGCAAGCTACCGAATCCTTGGGTCTAAGGCCTGTAAAGTAAAATCAAAGGATGTTTCACAGTCAGTACAGGGGCGTTACACGTGCCAAGTCTGAGGGGAAAAAGATTTACAGTCTCAGCAAAAACATGGAGTAAAGCCACTCCTTTAAAATGCTGCCTTCTAGTGAAGTAGTTGTCTACTTCGTTGCTCAGTAAACAGAATATATGCTATTAGCAACATATGCAGCACCAAAGAAATCTGCACAGTACAGCACTCGTATTTTAAATTATACTGTATTGAAAATCTGCACAGTGCAGCACTCGTATTTTGAATTATACTGTACTGAGTCCTGTTGAATGCAACTGGTGTGTAGTTAACCTATTTTACACTAGTGAAGCTTTGAGCCAGCTATGAATTTTTCTTTCAGTTAGTTCTATATTTTTTAACAATTACAGGGCAATATTAGATGTGAGACAATCTCACTAATGTGAGTTTTTTCTTATTTCTAATACTTACATATTAGCCCTCTTATTCACAATTGTTTCTACCTCATTATACTTTTTTCTTGCCTGCTTTTGTATTTCCACTTCATAAATGAACAAAGACCAAAATATCCATTATGGTCTTGAAGCGTGGTAGAATCCAAAGACACAGATCTGTTTGGGGTCAAAAGACTAGTCAGAAGAGAAGCCCAGATGGAGAATATGTAACTTCTAGACACCCAGACACACTCTGGGTACAACAGCCTGCAGCCAGCATGCTGAAAAAAGAACTGTAATTCTAAAGCCTGATGACAAAAGGGTTAAGGCCCTGATCTGTGGGAAGTAGCTACTACGGCCCCTCCCCAGCCATGCTGAGGAGCAATCTGCTAGCAGGGCAAACAGCACAAGCTGAACTGCAGCTCAGCAGGTCTCTGGTTCCCACCTATGGGCACACTCTGCAGCTTCTCCTCCTCCCACTACCATCTCAAAGCTTAAGATCCTCCTCTGGGGTGAGCCATCTCCCCTGGTGGTATGTGCCTACCTCTGATAAAAGTTCAGTTGTGAATTCACACTTAGGAGACAAGAGTTTTCTCTTTTACACAATGGAAAATGATGGTAGTGCAGTATCCTAAAATCACCTGTTGACTGGAGATCAAGCTGTAATCTCAATCTACTTGCCTTAAATTTTCATTTTTGTTTGTCTACCACACGAGCAAGCTACTGTGCTCTGCAGAAGGGGAGATGGAGAATACAAGGCGGAGGGTGGGGTGGATGTTGTTGTCGTTTGGGGTTTTTTTATCAGTTGACGATGGTTGAGAATTTCTCTTATAATGACTAGGGTGAAGTAGTTATCTACCCATTCGCATCTCGGAGAAGCACACTAGCTCCTGAATTATCAAACAGATTGTGAGTTGTTCTATCAGAAGATTCAAAAACTCTCAGATATGTTTTTATTTTGACACATTATTGGGGGGTGGGGGATGTGGGGAGAAGAGCCTTTCTCCACATTATCAGAGACTGGAAGTTTTTTTCCTGTGTGGCTGTGACTTTACTCATAGACCTATTTCCCTTTCACTTGCAGATAAGAGATGAAGAAAACGGCTATAAGAAAAATCTATTTTGCATTCCTAAGCATTATGAAGAAGATTTAGAAAGAGTCTTCATTCCTCATGGACTCATCCTGGACAGGTAAGAGGGTAACCAACAAAGAATAGTGATAGTGATGCCAATGATCCATCTCCCTCCAAATGAAAAGGCTGATGCACTACCCTGCATAGCCCATGAGAAAGATGGAAACCCTGCAGCTGTAACACTTGTGTTCCAGAGTTTAACAAAAAAGGAGGTTTATGGAGAGGATTCCTCTACAACCCCAGTTAAGTCTCCATGTTATCTCAAATATCTTTAAGCTTTCCTATCCTGCATTGTTTAGGTTATTGATTAAATCAACAGTATGTCAAGTGGAGTAGGCATCATCTTGTGAACTGCAAATATGTGACTAACTTTCTTATGTCATAATGTGGTCACCGTTTGCTGGTTATAAAAACTTAACATATGGACAAATATGATACGCAAAACACTTTACAGGATTTGTTTTTTTTTCCTTCCAGGACAGAACGTTTGGCTAGAGATATCATGCAAGATATGGGAAGCCATCACATTGTTGCACTCTGTGTCCTTAAAGGAGGCTATAAATTCTTTGCTGATTTGCTGGACCATATAAAAGCACTAAATCAAAATGGTGATAAATCTGTGCCTATTACTGTGGATTTTGTTAGAATAAAAAGCTACTGTGTAAGTAACTTTCTTTTTTTTGGAAAATTGACTCTTTCCATAGATTGACATTCTGAATACTGGTAGTTTACACAAAAACTCCACAAAAATTGAGTTTATGCATATATCCTGTTCAAAGCAACTCAATTTATTACATACTGAAAAGCAACTGATTCACTGATCTTTCCCAACGGTCAGAGGGATATCGCATATTCACTGGCATGAACATATATCAGAACACTTAACATGACAAAGCCAGGGTCAGGTCTCCAACACCCTCCTCTCCCACCCAAAGCTTCCATAAAGGTTCTACTCTGTCTTTACCATGGCACCCTTTGGTGGGAGGGAGTTTGGAAAGGAGCTTAGCATCAGAGACTTGCTTATTGTCTCTCTCTGCATTATTTTTTATTCCTATAGATAAAATCAAAGAGACTTGTTTTCATGATCCGTGTGTTGGGGAACAGGTATCTTTTGCCTGAACCAACTACTGTAAAGAAATGACTTATTCTATTTTTTTCTGGTTTATCTTCTCCCCTCTTGGAAGGCTAGAGCTGTATACACTGATCAAAATTTACCCCATGCTAAATACAACAGTTCACAATATCCTATAAATTTTTCATGTAATTCTAAAACAAATTTGTAGTAACAAAAATAGCTGAAAGCCATGGTGTCTCTTCCATGAATATAGATGTACACTTGTTCCATGCAAACATCTGTCTGCACTGCTACTTCAGTCTCTCTTCTTGTTCTCAGCTACTTAAAAGCTGTTTTACTGAAGGACTGTAAAGTTGCAAGCGTCATTTGATAGGCAAAAAGCAAGATCAGCACACCATTCATACACATGCAAGATAACACTTTTGAGCATGTTTTATGTGACTTCCCTCTCTTCTTTCTCCTTCTAGAATGATTCGCCTACAGAAAAAATCAGTATTGTTGGTGAGGAACTGTCTACACTAAGTGGGAAGGTATGAATTAGTATCCTCAGCTTTTAAGGGGAGAGAACAGTTTTTGTGTATCTTTCAGGAAGTCCACCTTTATCAAGATTTTGATAGTATGTATTTACAGCCACTTAACACTGGTTTAAAACGCCATGCTTTGAAACAGTAATTCCCACTGATCTCAGTGGAAACTTAACTCAATCTCTATTGAGTGCTTCTAAAGATCCTATTCCACATTTTATCCCACAGCCTCCAGAAATGAACCATCTTAAACTGACTCATGCAGTACAGTTCTAGAATGCTACTGCTATACACAGGTGACATAGGTGGCTTTCTCACAATATTTTATACTTCCATAAATACTTATAGAAAGACTCTTCAGAAAGCACTAAAATAAGTAAAGTGACAAGCTCCTTTGAAAATCAATTGCAACTTACTTGGAACTGAAGTTTGTAGTGCCAGCTTTTCCAGGCTATATAATTCACTGAATGTTGCCATGTAAATATTTTCTTTTCTTTCTCTCCCTACATAATCTTTTCCAGAATGTGTTAGTAGTAGAGGTAAGTAAAGATTGGAGTGTGGCGGGAGGGAACAACATGGACTTTTTTCTTCCTGTTTTGCAAGTTAGTACCTGTTGCATATAACACAACAATTAATTATGTTACTGCGCTGCCAGGGTTGCTGACTGGTTTTTCTGCTTTAAATTAATCTACTGATAATCTGGTTTTTCTTTAAGACTCAGAGGATAATTTCTTTTTTTATCTCTTTAAGGACATTATTGAGACTGGTACAACAATGAAAGCGCTACTTTCAAAACTAAAAGACAATGAACCAAAGATGATAAAAGTTGTAAGGTATAATGATATGGCCACTTACTATTGTATTGTAACAAGAAGCTATAGCAAAATCATGCAGGTGAATAGTCAGTGTACGCTGGTGGGTGTTTGGTTTTGTTTGGTTTGAAGTTTGGGGGAAGAGGAAGTGAAAGCAGGAAGCAATCCTTATCCAGCTGGTAAAAAAACTAAGTATTTATTAAATTGAGAAATTTACATATGCACTGCTACCTTCGTTGCTAAAATGAATAAAAAATGTTTCCTGGCTCTTTTTGCATAGTCCATAAAGTCTGATGGATTCCATGTTTCTTACCTTCTTATGTTTGAAGGTAATTTAGCTCTTTTCATAGGTTTCCTAACATCTTCTCAGTTGCCTCAATACTAGAATGACAACACTCAAGAGTTTTTCTTGACATCCTCAGTCATACAGGTTTTCAGAATCTTAGAGTTTGTCAGCACTTGGAAGATGACTTCAAGTGGCATTCTAGATCTGCTTTTAGATGATCTCTAAAAGGAATTTTTGGGAATATCCCTGTCTCTGTCATGATCCTTTGAAAGAACACTTCTTGTTTTATGTACCAGTTATGCTCCTCCTAGTGACAGTCCAGGAGGTTCTCAGTTTCTTCAGAAGTGCACAGGAAAAGCAAGAATGGATATGACTTTGTGGAAGAAATCATAGTGACATTGCACAGTTTGTCCTCTTCTCCCTCCCTCCCTGCTGAAATCTTTACATGCTACTTGAACTTGCTTACCTGTCTGTGCTATTCCAGTTTGCTGATACATTGCTACATGAAAAGATAATGATTTGGGATACAGAATTGAAGGAACTAGATGTAAAACAATAGAGTCATTTGAACCTTCAGAATGAACCTAGATCAGAGCCTTCGCTTATTCCTCAATGATAGGGCTGAACACTACTTCCTTCTGTTACAATAATCTCAGTGTTTTAATTAAACTTCATGATTGTAGAAGCTTATGGGGAGGGGTAGGAGAAATGAAGTATACATCTTAGAGCAAGACATATTTTAAAAAACATATCCTTCTCTGCTCTGCCTTACAGCTTGCTCGTTAAAAGGACACATCGAAGTGCAGGTTACAGACCAGACTGTAAGTCCTGCATTTTTCTGGTTGTCCAAAATACAATCTCATAATTTCACTTCATGCAGTAGGTCTGAAAATTGGCATATAAGTTTCAGGAAGGCCAAGAGAAATTGGGAGAAAATACATAGAAAATTTAAACTGGCGACCAGCTATCCCATGCTGAAACATCATGACCACCTTTTTTTTTTTTTTCCCTGGTTGGTCTGAGTGCAGGTTTGGCTATTTGTTACCAGATACCAAAACCAGAATCAAACCTTAACTTTGTACTGCTTGGCTTTGACCCTAAAAGGCATTTGTTTTGACTCTGCATTAAACTTGCCTTGTTTTCAAACTGAAAATCCCTACTGAATTGCAGTGCCTCTACTTTTACACAAGTAAAATATCACTCCTTGTCCTCTCCCAGGACCCTCATAAGTAAGTTTTATGTAATAATTATTTTGTTGTTAAAATGCATTCTCTTAACATTGTAATTGTACCACTAACTGATGGGGATGGTATGGATTCTAGCCTTTGTCATTAATTTACAGCTCTGATTTTTAAAGAAGCATGCTCGGTACCTTGAAAGCAAGACGATTTATTTGTTAGGTATTACTCTTATATAGCTGAAGTACATGTTGATTACAAACTGAGTAAAAGCTGTTTACACCACCCAAGTATAAAAAGAATTGTATTTTGTTACAGATATAGGCTTTGAAATTCCAGATAAATTTGTGGTTGGATATGCTCTTGATTATAATGAATATTTCAGAGATCTAAACGTAAGTATGTGCATGTGTGCCCTGACCGTTACACATATGACTGTTACCACAGGTAGCCAGCAAGAATATTAGCTTATTCTCAACAATTACAAAACTTCAAATCTGACTAGAAACTTCCATTAAAAGGGCAAAAACATTACTAGTATGCCAAGCTGATAATTCAATGTGAATGTGTAAGAACTCGTTTATGCCTTACCTTTTTATGAATCTGCTTCACAAGTCTCTTGGCCCAGACGTGCTGTACAGTATTCTGAACCTTGCAGGACGGCTGGCAGCATACGATCTGCTGGCCCCATCTGAAAAGAAAGTAACTTGTAATGTGGCTTTGATTTGATGTTTGTCTTAGTGAAATCCTATGTTGCTCTTTTTTAGCTTAGTCTTTAAGATGGCTGGGTGTGGAGTGTGTGTGAAGGTTTTTCCTACACTGTATAACATGGCCATCAAGACCCTTTTTCCTTTGTTCCATTATAGTCTCCTTAGGCTGCCCTGAGTAGTAGCCTTGGAAAGAGCATAACTGATAGAAAGAGCTGATCTTTTTTTCCCTTCTTAGTTTTCAAAAGCACTTTCTTAAATCTGGTTAAGGGGAAAAGCTTTTCCCTTGAAAGTCTTTTTATTGAAAACAAACCTGTTCTGTTAAAGACACATAATGGATCTATGCTATTGCAAAGCAATATGAAGAAGTATACAATAATTGAACAAATCTGACCTCCTCAGAATATACAAATCTATAAATCACAGATGAGCTTGGAAGCAATATTAACATCTTAATTTTACTGCAAGTAGTAAAACTTGCAACCAAACTCAAAAAGATTACTGTTCTGGTGTGTTTTCCTTACAATGCTAGGAATACAACTAAAAATCGTTCTTGCATTTTCTTTCATGGCGAAGACTGACTGAAGTTGTACTCTTTCTTATTTTTTATTTTTTTTAGCATATCTGCATTCTGAAAGAGAAAGCCAAAGAGAAATATAGAATCTGATAACATCAACCTTCTGGAACAACAGTTCAGTGGCATGTACAGCTGTGTGGATGAATAATAAGAAGTAATCTACTAATTGTGCTCTTCACTGAAGAACTACAACATTTTCTAAAGATACTATTCTATATATTTTTCCTAATGAGTATGTAAAACAGCTTAAAGGTGAATGAGTTTCAGTGCAACTTGAACAGAACACTGGCCATAAAGTGGATATTATATTCTGCCAAAATCACAGCAGACACAGCCAGAACACGTACATGTGTATGTAATTGTGCTGGGGTTTTAATTTACTGTATGAAGTAACACATTGTATGATTGTATGTAAACTGCAGTTATTTTTACATGTGGGCTCATGTGCGTAAATATATACATGTACTTTACGGAACAAAGGGCTGAATAAGCATTTAAGGACTTGAGGGTAATTAAGTCAACTGTACCAAGTGCATACCACATGCAAACACATTTGGTTCTTTAGCTTAATGTAATGAAAAAAAAAAAAGCAAACACTAAGGTAACCACACTGAGATTAGGTCTTATACATTCCATGTAACCTGGGGCGTTGTGTCTTGCTTTTAGAGGGAAGGGATCACGTCTTGATTGTACCGTTGTGGTGCTGCTTGAAATGCAGGCAACACTGATTAGTAGCTGTTGAGACTGGATGATAAGCCATTATAGCAGAAAATTACCTCTGCTAGTTCTGTGTCCCTAATGAGAACTGGAAGTGAAAATTTTACTGCCCGGAAACTGCACCAAGCTTGAGGCAGTCTCCGACGTCTCACCGTTTCCTACCTGCACTGAATAATTACAGTAAGCTCCGAGACCTTGGGGTTTCCCCCGCCTTGTGAATTCACAGTACCGAGCCCGGCGTCTGTTTTCAAGAGTCTGGCAATGTCCTTTAGTTTTAAGAGTCCTGCGCCACAGGTGACCAGGCTTTGGCAGGTGTGCCGTGGTGCTTCCCGGAGCGCCCCGAGAGCTGGGGGCTGTCACCTCTCGCGTCGCCCGTCCCTTCAAGCGCGGGACAGGAGGACACTAGTGCCTGTTTGACCAAACCGCCCCCCAAAAGCGAGGGGAACGGCTCACACCGGAGCCCAGCGCCGCCCGCCCGCTGCCGCCGCCCTGGCCCCTCTGAGGGCGGGCTGCGGCC
>WEKW01026012.1:100683-125038 GCA_013389905.1 Sula dactylatra | reverse complement strand
CGAGCCGGCTGAGGGACGCCAGCGCCCCATCGGCGAGGTGGCTGCCAGGGAAACCCTCCTTCTGTTCGCGCGTGTCCGCACAGGTCCCATACTTGCCATGTGTTCTAGGGCCTGCTTTTCAAACGGCAGGCAGTGTGCCCGAGGTTGCAAGCAGGTATTTTTGTACACCGATGATTCCAGTACTTATGTGGCAGAAAAACACCGGGTACCCAGAAACCTGTGAAAGCAAAAGATGATTTCCAGATAAGAAAAGGAAATTCTGATTGTTTATTATGACTTAACTAAGAAAACTGGCAGTGCAGTGCAGCTTTTATTAATGTGATTTTCAGTCTGCATTTACGATTACTCTTCTTTCCCTTTCATGTGGAAGGACATGGAACTGTTGGAGCGGGTCCAAAGGAGGGCCACAAAAATGAACCGAGGGCTGGAGCACCTCTCCTGTGAGGACAGGCTGAGAGAGTTGGGATTGTTCAGCCTGGAGAAGAGAAGGCTGTGGGGAGACCTTATTGCGGCCTTTCAGTACTTCAAGGGTATAGGAAGGATGGGGGCAATCACTTTAGCAAGGCCTGTTGTGACAGGACGAGGGGTAATGGTTTTAAACTAAAGGAAGGGAGATTTAGACTGGATATAAGGAAAGAAATTGTTACAATGAAGGTGGTAAAATACTGGAACAGGTTGCCCAGAGAGGTTGTGGAGGCCCCATCCCTGGAGACATTCAAGGTCAGGTTGGACAGGGCTCTGAGCAACCTGATCTAGTTGAAGACATCCCTGCTCATTGCAGGGGGTTTGCACTAGATGACCTTTAAAGGTCCCTTCCAACCAAAACCAGTCTATGATTCTATGATATATGAAAGGAAAGGCAACAGGCTAAGTCCTCCAGAACTCTTCTACAAGCATTTTGTTTTCTTTTACAACTCTTGTTTTCCATCCTCCCCACCCCAATCAACTGCCTGTATTCAGAGATTATTTACTTGCCTGTTCTTCTGTTGCAGAAAAATGGAATTTTTTTGGGGTCTTGCTTATAAATTGTAAGACCCTAATAATTACAATTACTTGGCTGATAAACTGATTGTAAATGGGCTTCTAACTGATATTCAATGCACAAGCTTATTACTATAATGTACTTAAAAGTATGTGATTTAAATGTGTATTTTAGGAGTTCTTGCTCTTACCTTGAGTATTTTAATCTCACTATTCAAGTTGTTTGTCTAGATTCATCTGCCAGGCTTTTATGCAGGCAGGATGATGAAAAGTATTAAAGCAGAACACATAGTATGAATTACACGATACTGTACAAGGGATATGTGCATTTCTGATAGTGAGGGTGTATGGATTAGTTTGGAATAGGCCCAACTTTTTCTTGTGTAGCTCTCAGCAAGGTGCATTTCTTCTGATCTGCAGAAACCTCTTGCCACAATTTCCAGCTTCTTTGACTGGAAAGATAAATCAAACATTAAGTGATTCTGCAATACAAACAAGTGTCTGCGTGGATCCAAGAAGAAATGTAAAACTTGTATATTTAACAGTAGTACTCCTTTAAATTCTAGCTGAGAAGATCACCAGGGGAAGTGTGTTTTCCAGGAGGTAAAAGTGAAGCAATTGATAAAGATGAAATTGATACTGCTCTCCGAGAAGCTAAAGAAGAAGTGGGGCTCCAGCCAGAGAAGGTGGAAGTTATCTGTAGGCTTGTGCCTGGAATTGATAAAGTAAGCAATAAACTGAGTAAGTCAGCATATCGTTAGAAAATAAGCTTGGGTTATTTTCTTTTGTAAGGTTGATGATGACCTTTTCAAACCTGTAACTGTAAGTAACCACCGCTCCTTCAAGCGCACGGCCTGTGTTGCCAGCGGAGTGAAGGGGAGAGATCCTTGCTCTCTACATGGTATTTGTGAGACCACATTTGGTGAATCATGTCCAGTAATGGACACACTGGAGTACCAGAGAGACAGTGGTAAACTGGCGAGAGCCTAGTGGAGAGCCATGAAGAGAGTAAGGGGGCTGGAGCTCATGGGTTATGAGGAGAGACTAAGAGAAGTGGGTTTGCTCAGCCTGAAGAAGAGAAAGCTAGCAGAGGATCTAGTTGCTCTCTTCAGGTACCTCTGGGGTGATTATAGAGAAGGTGATACCAGATTCTTCTTGAGACAATGGACACAAGCAGCAATAAATGAAATTTTGATGAGATAAAATTTTAAAATAAAGAACATTCTTTTACTTGGTACAAACTTAGTGTTTGGGGTTTTTTCGTTGGGTTTTTTTCTCTTTTAGATGAATCACTTGGTAACACCAGTTGTAGGATTTATAGAGGATACATTCCAAGCCATTCCTAATCCAGATGAAGTGAGCGATGTTTTTGTCGTGCCATTGGAGTACTTTGTCAAGCCCTTAAATTACAAGACCTTGCCTTATAAAACCTCATCTGGTTACTTCAGACGGATGCACTGCTTTATATATGATGACCACAAAAATAAAATGTCATTCAAGATATGGGGACTTACTGCACACTTCGCTGTATTTCTTGCTCTTGTAATTTTTGGAAAGAGACCTACCTTTGAAGTTGATTATGATCTTGACAACTTAATTTCATCTTCTGAGAGTAACTTCATGAATTTATATGCATCCTTGTATGAAAGAAAGAAGAGTAATCTGTGACTAACTGGTCTGGCAATTAATTTATATTTAAGGAGGAAAAAGGGGTTTGTTTATTCCCTTTGTACCTATGATTTGATTGAATTTCACGCTTGAATTTCTTTGAATTGGGAACTTACTAAAATTTATTTTTAAATAATCTTGTTAAGTTTACAAGTCCTAACTAGATTCATACAATTTTTAATCTGTTTTAGAGTTGCCGAAAACACATGGTCCTCTTGAGGGACTTAATGTACAGATTTGGAAGATCTCTTTCTGTTTCTGCCTTTATTTTGTGTGATATGAGACACTTCCTGTGGTTTGCCTTCTGTATAATGAGAAACTATTTTATCTAACTTTTGTCTGTTTGAATTAGAATACGAAAACTTTCAGGGATCTGTCTGTCGTACTGCATGGCATGCTCCATACAGACAACATAATGCATACAGTCTTGTGTGGTATCTTTAAGCACTTATGAAATGCACAATAAAAATATAAAAGGTGGCAAGTGTTTTCACAATCTTGTTTTGTTTTGGTTGGGCTTGTGGAGGGAAAAGGGAGGTTTAATGAAGTTTATTACTCATTTCTGACAAGGAGATTTTGTAGGCTACGGAAAACTTCATGTATAGGCAACAGTACTGAACTTTGCTCCTCAGCATCTTGTTAGCATCATTCACTCAGCTCCTAGAGGGAGTCATCTTAAGGAAAGAAAAGTGGAGTTGGGTATTCATGAGGACTAAAATACCTATCTGTAGTTGAGCCTTTACCAGTCACCCTGGCAATGTCAGGTCCATGGTGTTCTTTGCGCTGTGAATCCTTGTTTCCTCATTGCTGGTGAACTTATTCATTGCTGGTGAGCTTATTCATAGTGGTCGTGATCTTATTGCCAAATGATTAAGTTTTTAAAAGCACAATCGACTCAGGCTGGATTTGAGATGTACTTTGCAAGTAAACAAGTTAGCAGTCCTTAAACAGCTGATCTTCTTTGAGTAACAAGTGTGAATTGAAAGCATTCAGTGTCTCTCAGAATCAGGAGCCCTAGTGCTAGTGTTGAATAAGGTGAAGAAAAACACTCAGTTGTTCTTCTGGGTGTTTGCCCTTTGTGCTCCCCCCTATGCACTAGTGGATGCAAGTGGGATAAAAAAGTTGCTGTCAGTTCCTATGAACTGTGCTGTAAGTGAGGAGAAGTCAGATTTTTACATTAAGCACCTTTTGTCATATACTTGAAATTAGCTGTGACTCCAGCAAAATGCATCCTTTTTTACAAATAAATGTTTCCCAAGTATGGCTTGAATAGCTAATTATGATTTTCTAGGAAAGCCAACTCTAAGGTATCTTTTTAGCTTCTGATAACTGTATCCATGACATTCTTTGGCTGCTGTGCTAGGACAGTAGCACTTAGGCACTGAAATAGTAGCTTGTGTTTGGTTGGTAACTGCACCATGACCTTTTACTGAAGAAGAGAAAGATGCTGGAGTTGCACTTAGCTGACAGAAGTGTATCAAAACAGATCAGGGCTAAAAATCAATACAAATCTTGCAAGGACTGAGTTTCCCTTTGCCTCCTCTCCCTGCTACAATTGTGCAATACTTACCTCTTCCCAGATGTAATTCAGTGGTAGGGATTCTACTACAGTATTCTACCTGAAATATTCTTTATGCTGTGGCATTAAAGTACAAGATTGGCAGAGTACTGGGTTGGAAAAGGCCTCAAGAATTGGCCTAATTTCTTGCTACCTAAAGATGGAATCAGATACATGATATTCTGGTAAGTATCTAATTTTTTCTTAAGCTTCCCTGGACAATCCATTGTAGTCCATTAGCCATGCTTTACAAAATTTGTCTAACTTAACAGATACTAGCTGTAGCAAGGAACACTTACTTCTTGTCCTGTACGTAGCAAATGGTGAATAGCTTGTTTCCTTAGTTGCTTTCTGCACTCCCGAAAACTACATCAATGTGCCTTCCTAAGGCATCTTTAGACTCAATGATCAGATTCCTTCAGGTTTTTCTTGGTCAGTCATGTTTTCATCACATTTTGTACATCTCTTGTAATTTTTGTTGCTTTCCAGAATTTTTGGTGAACCTTCCTTTCCCATTTCCCCCCCTCCCCCCCATCAAATATGTGATAATCCAGCCTGGTCATAGTACTTTAGTTAACCATTCATTTGCGTGGGATAGGACATGGTTAGTTCACAGCTCCTTTTTATATATCCCATTGCGATTGCTGTTTGTGAAGCAGCATGGTAATATTGACTCATATTCCCCTTCTTCCACTAAAGTTGCCTCATCCTTTTCTGAAAAAGCTGCCAATTGTTCCTATATTTGTATTTATTGCATTCTGTATTTGAACAGTTGATTATTCCTACCAAATGTAGCACTTTGCATTTGCCCTTCTTGAATTACGTCCTGACTTTTTCAAAACAAATTGTAATGATCTACTACTGTGTTTTTCAGACATTTCCATTTTGCTGTTGTCCTCAAGTTTATTGAATATATTTTGTGTTTCATTTACAACTTAGAGTAAGCACACTCAGAATAGGCCTCTGCAGAATCCCAGTTGGTAATTGCCACTTTGACAATGAACTAGTAACTACTGTGTGTTGTTTTCTAACTAGCTGTGTAACATACTACTATTGGTTTCATATAGACCAACCCTTCTTAGGTTGTGCACAGAACATTAGGCAGGGCTATATCCGGAACTTGAGGATTTACAGTTCTCCCTGTACACCAAGCCTGTTACCTGCCCCACAGAGGAAGTAAACACATTTGTCAATAACGGTTCGTAGGAAAAAGACAACAGTTGCTACATACGTCCTTGTTAATTACTTACGTAAAGATCATTTGTTCTGGTATCTTCCCAGGAATTGGAACAATTTGTATGAGTTCTCCAGTTCATTCACAGGGCACCTTCTGCCTTTTTCCAGCCTCTCTTAGGGAAGAAGAGAAAGTTCCCGAAGTTTCAGAGATAATTGCTCATAATGTTGAGATTGGTTCTTAAGAGAATGGCTGTCACATTGGGACATTTCAAAAGATTCGGCCAGCTCGAACATTTTAGCGTATCTAAATACTCTCAAACCTTTCACATTCCTACATTAGCTCTTTTGGCTATATATATTTGATATCAGTTCACTTTTTAAGTTAAAAGAAAAAATCCTTGGAGAAGTGGTAGCCACATTTATGAAGAACAGCTTTATTTTTCATTATTGAAATGGTTAAAACATTTTTAAAAGCTTAGCTTTAAACTCTTCATCATATTATTCATATCCTCAGTGGTGTCTCTCAATGCTAATGTACGCAGGAAAAGTAACTAATTAAAATAAGAACATTATTAATTAAAATAGAGCAAAGCAATTAGACCTTTGATTAGTAAACAAAACAGGTACCAGGAGACGTAATAACTTACAATCCTTCTCTGTTCCCAGCGGACTTTTTTATTCTTCATCTCTCAACCAGATCTGGCACAGAAATTGTACAAATTGTACAAATTCAAACCTTAGTTTGTTTTTATTTCTCTTTTTTTAAACATTATTGTGTGGAACTGTAAGGACAGCAACAACAACTACAGCTGTTACCAAATGCAAATCTTGTTGATTCTTGAATCAAATAACCATTTGAACTAGTTGAAAAACAAAACTTACAGAGTTCCAATCAAAAATCCATGAGTGATTTGCAGTAAACCACTGGGGCTTCATGCTTCACATTATGCATCCTACATAATTTTACTGACATTAGTTTTGAAATTTGGGAAGTATTTTCCTTAACTCAAAAGACTCGTTCTTTATTTAGATATCCGTCTGGCATTTGAGTGCCCAAAAAACTCTGCGCACAAAAAGAATAGAAGGAAATTTAAGTGCTTATTACTAAAACTGCAATTCTGCAAGTCCCACCTGTACAAATGGGAAATTGTTTCCTTGAGCAATCTTCAGATAAAATTCTTCCACAGTTCTAGAAGCAGAAACTAGAACATGAATCCCTCCAACCTAGGCAGCCCTCCTAACCAATCCGTGTCATGTTCATAGCCTCTTTCCTACCTTCAAGAGGGAAGGAGTAGAGAGTGCCCCAAGCAGAGTATCATGAAGTCTGGTGATACCGGCATTTTTCAGCATAATACCTCTGAAGCATGAGAGAACTGAAAGCATGTAGCCCTCACTCCTCCTGGGTAAGTGCCCTGTGTAGTTAAATACTGTATTAAAGGGAAGCTGCAGCTGCTCTGCACCTCATGTTTTTAAAGAAGAGTGTGGCTGTGCCTCGTTTGTGTGAGAACAAACTCATGAAGAGGTGGATCCTCTGGGGAGATGAATCTTTCCCTGGGCCTTGGGCTGCAGGGAAGCTGTGTAAACTTAAAAGGGAAGAGTTCTAGCAAATGTGCTGTTCTGAGAATTTCCTATTGGAAAATGCTATATTCTGCCCTTAAACCAGTTCAAGGCCTAGGACTAGCTCTCCCTTGTATTGTATACAAAAGTTGAAGCATCTAAAAAAGGCCTTGGTTTTTGTTCAGTGGGCGAGGTGCTTTGCAGTTTGATGCTGCAGTGTTACAGTGCCTCAGTTCCTTTTCAGATCTGTCTTTGAAGTCATATAACAAAGCACTTATCAAGACCCAGGTGTCCCAGTGTTCTCTCTTACTGGTCTTGTGTTATACCTGAATATTATTAAAATAGATTTGTATCTGCTTTAGTTTTGAATGCGGTGATTTTAAAAGACTCCTTTAGTTTGAATTATTGATTGCAAATGCATTTATGCCTTGTCTAAGTATGTTAATATAGCTTCCAATTGGAAAAGGTGTTTTATACATATGTATTTACTCTCTGCACTTTTTCTTACAAACAAATCACCAAGACCATTGCTCAGTTGAAAAAAGGTATTAAAAATATATTCCAGTTTACATTCTCTAGCTATGGGATAAGTAATGCTAGCATGACAGTAAAATGAGTGCAAAGGCTGGTATCAGAACAAGAAAATTACTGATCTGATACAAAATTAACTAAAAATAAGTGGCATACCATTTAATGTGAGTTGTTAGTCATTCTTTTAGTTAACGTGCAGTGATTCAGCATTTAACGTTTCTATATTTTTGAGTGCTCGAATGATCAGGCTTTTGGTATTTAACGTTTATGTGAACTTTTAACATTTATATATATTGGGTTCATAAATGGGTATTTAACAATTATAACGATATTAAAAATAATGAAAATTACTTTAAAAAGGATATAGTATATATACTAGTTTACAGCACTTCTGTGTGTGAAAAAAATTGTTCATTTAATTTCAAGAAGTTTAGTGTATGCTGCTCAGTTAAAATGCATGTCACTTGCATAGCTAGAGTTCATGCAGGGTTAAGGCAGTTATAGTTAGATGAGAATGTAAATATTCAGGAAAGGAGATGGTTTATATTCAGCCGATGCCTAAATCATATATATAAAATAGAAAATCTGGAGGTGTTTTTGTCTTTGAAGAAAAACCTCACGTGAGTGCTTACATGGCAATATGCATCTGACGTACCTACAGTGATTCTTTTTTTTAGTAGGTTGCCATAGCAATGCAGTTTTCACAACCGTACATGTTAAACCATCTCCAGTTAAAAAAAATAGTTATAGTGAAAAGGATCATTAGGTAATCCCTCTGTCCTCTAACCTTATCTCTTCCCTAAATGTAATCTAACAAATAAGGGAGACAGAATAAGGTATCGCACTTGTTACTGATTCCTTGCAAAAGCTCTAATTCTGTAGCCAGAATGCTCACTTAGTGTATGGGATTCTGAGTTTCAACATACATTTCTTTATGCTTTATAATGTTAATTAAATTTACTATACTGTGTGGTTGCCTGTTACTTAGTACTTCAGATTTAAGGTAGGTTTTGTTTGTTTTTCAAAATGAAAAGTACTTGTGCTAGAAAGGAAAACATCCAAGTAATAATGAAGCATTAATGAAGAATAATCATTCTGTTTGTCAGAATGTGCTGCAGGGGAAAGATTGTTTGGCTAACAACAGACTCATTATTTTGGGCACATTTACCTCCTCTCGTCCTGAATTCTGTAATCCTTTAGACTGTCCAGTCATGACCATTTATTGACCTATGTCTGTCTTGATCTCCACTCTATTATAAACTACGTGTGGACATCTATTGCATTAAAGATAGACCCTTACAATTCATCCTGCAGCTGCTGCAGTGCTTGACTGCTAGCACAGCTGCTTTAAAATATTTGCATAGCTGTTCTTAATGATGTGCTGGCATCCCCTCTTAAGCCTATAGTAAAATCCAGAACTACTGGCAACTAACAGGACCTGTTCTTCAGAGAAAAGCTAAATTTGTCTTTGAGCCCTGTGGTAGATCGTAATGCTCCTCCAGAGCCCTGGTAAGAGTCAGATGTCCAGTTGTTGAAATGAATATGAATAATTCCAGGCAAAAAGCTCTATATGTTCGAAGGATTAAGGACATAGTGATGTAAATCTGTATACAGATGGATTTGTATATCGAAACAACAAAGGGGTTGACAAACAGGACATTTAAATAGTTTTTATTCTCTATTTTAGAGAAAATTAATGAAGCTATTTTATTTTTCTAATAATTTAATAGCTGCAGATCTGCAGTTGGCACAAATCACAATAATTTCGTTGACCTTAGCACAGTTGTGCCAACATACGTGCTCTGAGGCTTTAGTTTATACTGCCTACCTACTTTAACTGATAATGTATATTATCTCAATTTTATTTTATCTTGTATCTTTCAATTCAGTATTTTATTTCTTAATATTTGCATAACAGGCGCTATCAATGGTTCTATTTAATAAATAAGTATTTTTAAATAAGCCTAAGTTGGTTTAGAATGTAGTGTTAGTTGATTTTAAAATATTAGGGTGTAATTCTAAATCTAAGAGCAACGGCTTTTTAGATCATCTACAGTACTGATTCACAGATATTTATGGGAAACCAACAATAAAGTGGGAGTGCTACATAGTTCATTGCCAGGTTTCATTGCTAAAAATGGAAGTCATACAGAATGCATTATTTGTGGATTTCAGCTATTAACTATCAAATTAGAAAGGCAATAACTGATGAATTAATAACAGATGTAAATGAAGGTCCACCAATGCGTGGAAAACTGGGAATACTGTTAATAGAAAGGAAGTTGATGTTATACATCTGGCATCAAATTGTTCCTTACTTGAGGAAAAGAAAAAGATGTGTGCAGTGGATGGAGCAAATCCTCTATAATCATCAGGCTGAAAAGGGCTAAAAGGCAGCTGATCTGATTGAAAGCTTTGTCTGTGAGAGCCTGTTAACCTGGCCAGAGCTCTAGAAGGCTGCAAAAAAGACTGAGAAAAAAAGAGATGATTTGGATGTAAGAGCACAAGAGTTGTGTGATTAAGAAGCAGAATCTGTCTGGTGAGTAGAAACAGCAAGGCGTTGCTCTAGCAGGGACTATGGCTAGATCTCCCTTCCAATAAGGGGAAAAGACAGAAAGAATTAGTAAGGTGCCTAACGTCTCGGAAATGATGTGTATCTGGAGAAAGGGGATGAGCAGCCAGCATCGCAGCATACCACCACGGGAGGGTGCCACCTCCCAGGTGCTTCAGAGCAAGCCTGGTTCAGCCTCCAGGCCAGCGCAGCCAACCCTCAGGGAGCAGCTGATTAGAACTACCTTAGACTGGCTGCTGTGTTCCGTGGGGCAGCTAGGTACAAGGTTATCCAAACGACATGATTTATAGCTATTTAGAACGGGACTATATTCATAAATCTCCTCAGCGTCACATGATTGACCACATATAACTTTCTGTTTTGCTCACATTGCGACATCTGGAACAATGGGTTTACTAAATAATTGCCCTCGAATTTCTTCTAACATGTAGAAAGAATGATATTCTTCCGATTCATTTGGACTGACTGTACATCAATGGCTGAGCAGCATGAAGATACACTGTAGCCCTGGATTCACGCTTTTCTTCAAGACTGAATGAATAACAGGACACAAATGTCCTTAGCCTGCCTAGTTCACTCTTACTAGTCCATTATATGGCTGTTTAGTGAAGCCATATAAATTGGTAATTGGTTTTCTGAAGCCCTAGAAATGAACAAGAAGGAGTGCTCTCTAGGAAAAATATTTCTCTCAAGTAGAAGGAAAAAATCTCTTTGATCTGAGAACAGTCTTCCAAATATATTCCTGTTATATAAAACTATAACTCCGATTTTAATTATTAGAATTTGCTGTGGTATTTACTCTAGCTTTGACTAAAGATAACTGATTACCACACTAATTTACGTACTACATAAAACATTGCTCTGAATTTAAGAGCACTAGTCAAAATAAATGCTCCAGTAAAACTTCATTGAATACCATTGTTAGATTCTTCCCAGATAGCCCAGATGGGAGCTGGTATCTAATACTGCTAATATGCCACATTGAGATACACCCTTGGGTCTTAACTGTCGGTAAGGAAGCTCTTTTGACGTCCTCCAAGTTGTGTCTTTTATGTATCTGGTTATGCACAGGTGTCTAAGCTGGAAAGTTTTAGGTGAGCATTTTAACCAGTTTATGTTGTGAGTGTAACATGAAGAAAAAGAAGTGAATATAGAATTCAAAGAGAGAAGCAGGGCATGATGGAGGATGGTGAACAGAAACATCAAAAAGAGGGGAAAAAAGTTTCTTACTTGCTTGAACTATTGATCCTATGTGTCCTGCTGCTAAACAAAAACACAGGAAAACTTGCTGCTCTTGAAGCTTGCTCATTAAGAAACGTTAATTTCAGAAAGCGACTGGCATCAGAGGAGTTCCTTAGCTACATCCACGGAGGCAGAAATGCAGCTGTGTGCGTTCTGTTGCCCATTTTGCACTTGGCAACTGCACAGCCTGCAGCCTGATTTCAGTAAATATTAAATATTTCATTTACTTATTAAACATTAAGGCTTATTAAGCAGGACAGACAGATGGTTCACAATTTTGTGTGGTGGGCAGTCCTATGGTTCCTGGAGATGTATCACGGAGCTCAGGATATAAAGACATTTCAATCCCATTTAAGCACCGTGAGTCAGATCTGCAGCTGGTGGAAATTAGTACAGTTCCAGAGATACTGATGATTCGTCTACTGAGTGGAGTTGTCCATCAGAAAAGCAGGCATGGTAAATTCTAGCTTTATGCAGTACAAAAAGTGCTTTGTTTAAAGGCTTGAAGTTTTCCTTGCTTTCAGTGAGACTGATCAGATATATAGGAGCAGAGCTCTTACTGAATTGGTAATCCGAATTTTCTCCCAGGTGCCTGTCAGCATGAGTCCGTTTACACTTGCACTGAAGTCAATGTCTTTCAGCCATCAGGGACTCCGAGTCCTGGGCTACCTTGCAAAGGCAGACAAAGCAGAGGAACACCCAATTCCATCACACCAGCCTGAGCAGCAAAACTAATTCTTTTCACAATTTCTCATAATATTTCTGAAATTCTTCAGAATAATGGTCCATCTTTTATTTCCACTCTATAATTAAACCTTCTCTGGACTGAACTCCTTCAATTTGATACTTTCTGTTGACTTTCAGGTATATGTGCCTGAGAACAACAGAATCCTTAGACTTCGAGCTTTCACAGTAGTACAATGGGATGATGCACCTCAAAAACAGTCACAGCATATGTCTGTTCTCCTAAAGTGAGGGTTGTGTTGTAAGTAAATGCTGACTTAGTTCATCCATCATTCTCTGCTTGAGTCTGACAGCCCAGAAATGTGATACTGAAATGTTATCTTTTGAGAATACACCATTTAAGCTTTATGTGGCGTTTTGGGGATGATTGTTGCTGGGGTTTTGAGGAAGGATTTGACACTTGTTCTGTATGTGTTTTTAAAGCAGGAAAAATATTAAAGGTAGAATTATTTCCTTCTTCTAATTTTTTAAAAATTACAACTAAAGCGATGCCAGGTAAGCTCACAGAGCCAGCCTGTTTAAAACTTTACTAGTTGAATCACCAAGGACTTGAGTCAGAAAAAAAACTCTGTTAAAAAAAATTAGTGTTTAATTTTAGGTATGAACTTACATCCCATTAGAAAAACACCAAACCCAAGAGGGACAAAAGTAAGTGGCTTAAATGTTTTCCTGAATGAGATCCTATATTATATTCTTTAAAATTTCCACTTTCTGTCAGACTCAATATTGGATAAAATTCACCTCAGTGTAAACTGTTCTGCACAGAATAATGCAAACCAGACAAGGGCCACTTAAGTCTCTTAAAATTCAAATGTGGTTTCAATAAACATTTCCCTGGGCTAAATAGGACTTTGTCATAGAACTGATGCTTCGTTTAGGATCAAAAATCCATCTGGGCACTACCAGGATGTGACAGGGATGAAAATAATGATGATGGTGCTAACAGTTAAAGTCTGTCAGGTGCTCTGTTCCTTCTGGTTTATGCCTTACTTACCTGGGCTCTATCTATTGCTATTGTTAAGTCCCTCACAATAATATTTTCTGACAGATAAATATACTGTAGGTAAAAGATGGAACATGAAAATAGGTGCACTCAAACATAAAAAAAGCCACTGGTGCTAGAAGACTGCAGGTGGGTGTTATCTGTTCTTTCTGTTGCATTTAAGGCCTCATACCTGCAGTACCCTCAACAGCTTTCTAATAAGGAACCTTTCTCTTTTATCTATTCTTTTCCTTGGTGCTTTGTGTTTTGAGGGAGATATTGGCACAGTTATTCCTTTATGAAGCAACATTACATTCCTTTTGCAGTGAAGGCAATTAAAACTTAGTTGTGACCTGAGCATTCACTAGATATGTCAGTTATTCCAGAGCCCATAGATCTTTGGTGAGTGGAGCTAACTTAAGTTGCTATGCTACATATTTCTAAAGGAGCATGCATTACCAAAACCTGGTGATTTAAAGACAACCTCAGGCTGGCAGTCCTATTTGATTGTGCTAGTTATTTATGTAAAAACAGATTAATTGGCAAGCAGGTAGTTTACTGTGTATTTATCCACAAACTGTCCTTTTTTCCTTTAACCATAGTAGAACTAGAAGCCAATTCTGGAAAGGTGACCTAATCAGCCAACCTCAAGGGCAGAATGGGGAGGAGTGGGAGGAAGAGGAAGATGACAAGGACTTGACGTGGATTTCTGCACTGTCAGAAGCAGCTAAACTCCTGTAAGGATCCCAACTGAGGTGCTCAGGAGAAGTGAGCAGTACTGGGTGGTACCTCATTTTCATCATTGCCTGGTTGGGAGGGAGGAGGAGAGGCAAAGGGGTGGGGGACAGATTAATTCGCACATATACTCAAAATGCTTTGTGCTGAGGTAAAGAGGAGAGCTGCTGCTGCATACAGATATGTTTGTTTAGTTAATTGAGTTGTCATGACAACTACTTCATTGAAACTGCTACAGTGTATAGGTTGTCATTGGCACCTGATGACTCTACACAAAGCATTATACTTCCCAACAAAATCAGCAAACTCTGTTTGGTCTACTTAGAACTAGTGTTAAAGAATGTAGTTTTAATGGGAAAAAAAGCAAAAAAGCACTTACTTGTTAATAGTAGGTGACTACAGCTTAATTTTAGTGAGCTCGCTTCAGGCTGGAACCACTCTTCTGGCTCATCCAGAAGAGCTGGCATTTCATCTTGTAACGCACAAAATATGAAACAACAGAGTTATTCAGAACCTACAAAATAAAGAATCATAAGAGACTGATCATGCTCAGAAGAGCCTCTCAGTATATAATGTAGATGACTGACTGCTCAATGTTAAATACGCTGTAACCTGAAGAAAAGATAGAGCAGTTTAAATTTGAGTCAAGAAATAAAATATTATCATTTTTCACATGAACTGAATATTGTTTCATTTACAGGGAGCTAGGATTCGTTGTGATAATGCTTACCACTGAACAAAGTGCAACCGGAATATCCTTGTCCTAGCACAGTCTGGCAAGTATTCACAGCTAGAAATCCACGTTCCTTGGCACAACTGACACGTCTGCAGTTAGTGTCAGGAGCTAGAGAGCATGCAAAAATGGGTGCTCGTCGGGATGCTCCTCTTGTTCAGCTCAGAAGCAATGTGGCACAAGTTACAGCAGTAATTTTCACTTTAGAGTATCCTTGCCTTTGGGAGTGCACCTTACTGAGGCTTCTCCTCTTGAGTTTGAAATGTCAGTATTGAGCGACAGGAAAGTGCCTGGAAGGTAGAAGAACAGCTGTAGCATCAGGTCCAGTCCTGGCTGAAGGGTACCTTTGTAACTGCAGAGAGGGGGAAAATCTTTAACAGCAGGAATCCCATACCTTTGCTTGTCCTCAGCTTGGCACATAAGGTGACATATTTTATGGAAGAGGGTCTGTGGTACCGCATGGGAAATTAAAAGGTCTGGGAAAGAGATCACTGAGTGAAAAAGTATGGAAATGGTTCTTCTAAGTTCATGTTGCATGGATGTTTATTTTCCCATAGTTGACACTTTGGGGCGTTTTAAGCCCCAGCAATTCCCTGATGTATCTCACAGCATAGAAACATAAGTGGCTGGACCAGCCCAGCTGAGGAGGCAACACCTTACAGCAGGTTGTCGGAATGAGCAGCGAGCAGCTGAACGAGGGGTAAGTGAGAATACCCTAAACTGCTGGAAACTTTGTCTTCATGAGTTGCAGTTTGATTTGTAGTTAGTTAGTTAGTTCCTGACAGCTAATCTTCCCTGACTCTTTGTGGACTAATAATGTGCTCTTTTCCTACCCAGCTGTGAGGTACAATATTTTGGGCTGGTTGAAAAAGAGGTTTACCTCACAGATCGGGTGATCTGTGGGTGTGCAAAATCTGTTAGAGCAGCTCAGATGATAGGAAGTAACTCAGCAAGTTATGATATTGATCACAGGCATAAATCAGTAAGAGGACGACTGGAAGCGGTGACTTAGGGGTTGTTTTAAGCTATGTCACTGATTAGCAGCATATGCATGTTGTGTAGGTTGTGATACAGGCATCCTGAACACACTGGATGGTGTATTACAAGGTCTACTGCACAAGCACTTCCTTCTTAGATGGCACAATTCAAGGAGAGAGCAATGGTAAAGGGGAGTTACTATCAGGACATATCATTAAGCATATCCTGTTATTCTGTCAAGGAGCATGGTTGTTCACGATAAGGATATGCTGCTATTAGGCTGGACAAACCCTCTCAGAATGGCATTTTTCTAATGAAGAGATCTCCTGTTCTCCATTCTGGCAAAGAAACCCAGCAGAAAAATCAGAGCCTGGCAGGGACCTATTCCTTCTGGGGCCATTCTGTCTCTTGCGCAGCAATACTGTATGATGGGGCTAATGTACTGTCACTGTTTTTGACATTGACATGTCTGTGTCACAGTTTCCCAATTAAAGGCCTCTTAATTTCCTCTTATTCCAAAGTTTATAATGATCTCTTCCCTTTTAACTTCAGTTGTTCCATTTCTGACATTGCTCACCAGCAGCATGGACTGTGATCACTGTAATTGGCCGTTGGAATCTTTGCTAAAATTCTTGGCAGTTCCCTCCAAAATTTGACAAGACTTTACTCTGTATTTTTATTTGAGGAAGGCTTTGGTCACAAAATTCATGGCTGCCTGGTCATCCAGGAAGCTTGCTGATAGGTGTTCTGTTCAGTTGTTTCTGTATAACTTTGGAAGTCTCCTGCAGAGGTCAGTCTCTGTAGCAGTGGAGCTGGAGCATCACTAAAGGAAATACTGTTCTGTGTCCCTGGTGGTTCTCCCCCGCAGTACCTCAGACCGCTGAACCCTCTTCCTGCTATTTTAAAGATTTCTTGCCTGTCTTAAAGGAATGTTTTATCTGGATGGGGCATGCATTTTCAAAAGTAACTCATGAACTTTTTTTGAACAGTTTCACATGGATTTCTCTTTTGATGTGCTTGCTTCCCATGAAATAATACCAGATTCTTTTTCTTAGGTGTGTCTGTAGGGCACTGCCTTCTCTCTTCATTCCTTCATGTTCCTACCCACACTTCTTTCTCAAAATATAGCAAGTTCAACACCCCCCACACACCACCACCTTGTTAAAATTTATTGAAATAAGAGAAATAAGAGAAAAATCCTACAATGTTGACTTTCTGGAGCACTGTTCATCTTTTCTGAACCTAGCTAATAATTGTGGAAAGGTTCTTGCTCCTCTTTTAACTTGATTAACACAAGAGCAGCTTTATCTTTTCTAAACTGGGGACATTAAACCCTTCAGTTAAAGACTTGAAAGTAGTTTAGGCCTCTTCCGTCTTCCTACTGAGGACGTGACTTCAAGGTGACTAGAGGTCTGGCCTCTTATTGGAAAACTTTGTTTTTTCATAGTCTTTTGGGACTACACATGCCTGACAGTCCCACTGATTTCAAGCTCTTTGAGGAAACTTGGGTGACATTTGGCAGAAATAATTCTGATGCTGCAGCTTAACCAAGATAGTATTGGTATTTGGATCTGATTTAGTAACACAATCCCCCTTCTCCTCTACCTGAGATTCAAGATACTAGTCAGCACCTCCACATTTAAAGACAGACGCTGGCTGGCTACCTACCATGAAAGGACATTGCTTAGCTCATGATTAAAATATCAAGCAGAAAAGTTTCTGTTTGTCTTTCTTATGCAACAAAAAAAAAGGAAGAGCTTTTCTATTTGTATAGCACAAAATACCTATTTCCCTAGAAAACTCAGTTTCCTTTGTCCTGATTTCTCTCTCCATGTTGGCCCTTCCTTACTTTTATTTTTAACTGTAGATGTAGACTGCATTTTGAATTATTTCTTTAAAGATTAAGGCAAATGCCAGCACTTGTGTAGTCCACCTTGTACTGTGATTTCACAAAGTGACTCCTGGCTGCATTCCAAACTCTTGCCTAAAATGGTTTCCAATTTCAATTTAAATCATCTGATGTATCGACCAGCTAGACTTTAGATACAAAATTATCCCAGAGTGAGGGGAATCAAACTGCATGCTCAGGAAGTAGTTGTGGCCCTTCCATTTTACCCTGAAAAAACCACATGTATCCAGAGTGCCCAAATTTTCTTGCAGTTTTTCTTAGACTGGGCAACAGATCAAACAAATTATTGTTTACACAGATATCTAATTGTGTTACGTCACACAGGGAGATAGCTGGTATGATCTAAAGCTTCCACATAAAAGATAATTTCATCAGGACTTCGAAGTCCTTTAACAAATTCTCAAAAAGACAGAAATTTTTGAAATGCACAGCGATCACAATCATGTAATGTGATTACATCATGGTAGTAAGCAGTCCCAACTTTGACCCCTTAGCTGGGACTTCAAGGTCTAACGTCCACTGTGGCCAAGTTCTACAATTCATGTTCAGATACCTTCTCTGAATACTTATTCTTGATTGTTCACAAGTTATCAAAATCAGAATCCATCTGCACAGTTTATAGAGGGAGAAATATATGAATGCTTCCCCTATGCAACAAGATATGTTGTCTACCCTGAGTCTACAGCCACGTCCTACCCTGCTACTAAGATGTCTCTTACCATACAGACTTAGCATCAGTGAAAGAAGTGCCAGAAGTTCCCCCCAGAAGTTCCAAATACACTTACAAACCATGGAGTCTATTGGACCAGATCTGGTTTCTCAAAAGGCTGGAGTACTGAAGAATCATTTGTCTCAGTTGCAACTATGAAGGTTTGCTATGCAAGGTTTACATTAATTTTGTCTCCAGAAATCACCTTTATCTAACATTTAGCTGAATATTATTGAAAACCACATTGGAAATTAAGACAATACTTATTGAAAGCCTCTAAGAAACAGAATGGCACAGTCAGTCCTCTTCTGTAGTAACATGGTGTCAGCAAATGGGCCTTATTTCAGACTACAATACTTGTTTTTCAGTTATCTTCCAGTACTGTGAAATACAGGTACAGATGCAAGAAATAAGTCTTAAAACCAGGACACTTATTCTAGTGCTATTATAAATACTGGGTACAGTGCCATTATTAACAGTATAAGCTTACCTAAAGTACTTCACTAGTATGCTGAGCTGTAGTCTAAGGAACGACTTCTCTAGGTGGAAAAGGCATTAAGATTTTTCAGGCCTGTTTCCTAATTTATCAGTTTACCTGTTAAAATTACTATAAAAAGAAGACAGCTGTCTTTTTGGTTGTGTTGTGGGATAACTCCGACAGGCAGATAAGCCCTACACAGCCGCTCGCTCCCTCCCCTGCAGTGGGACAGGGGAGAGAACCGGAAGGGCAAAATCGAGAAAACTCATGGGTTGAGATAAAGACAGATAAATAAGTGAAGCAAAGCTTTGCGTGCAAGCAAAGCAAAATAAGAATTTATCCACTACTTCCTGAGCAGGCAGGTGTTTAGCCATTTCCAGGAAAGCAGGGCCTCGGCTGTAATCGCGAGTGTTCCCCCTCCCTCCTTCTTTCCCCCAGCTTTTATTGCTCAGCACGATGCCATATGGTATAGGATACCACTTCCATTGGCTGGGGTCAGCTCTCCCAGCTGTGTCCCCTCCCAGCTTCTTGTGCACCCCTAGCCTACTTGCTGCTGAGCCAGCGTGAGAAACAAAGGAGGCCTTGATGCTGTGTAAGCACTGCTCAGCAACAGCTAAAACATTGGTGTGTTATCAGCACTGTTGTGGTCACAGATCCAAAACACAGCATCATACAAGCTGCTGTGAAGAAAATTAACTCCATCCCAGCAAAAAAGAATACAGGTTCTAAACCTTGCCTGCAAACTCATATGCTTTTATTCAGCGAAAATCTCTGTTTCTGCCAGCCCAAGTGAGATCTTACCTAGCAGCTTTGTAATGAACAGTGCCATTAGCATCTTCAGGGTGCTCAGAGTAAACTGATCTCCTAATAAGCTGGCATTTATGGGTTTCGTTATGGGTATTTTTTTTTTCTCCGGAGGAAGGGTAGAAGAGAATACAGCAGCACACTCGATTTGTTTATTAAAATCAAATGAGTTAGAAAGCAGTAACTAGCTATGGAACTGAGGAAAAGAGACCATTAATAGCCCATGACAAAACACTCCATAGAAAACACAATGATGGTAAAGAGCATCCTGTGCCTTTCTTCAAAAGGCCCATCACAAGAGGGCACAACCAGAGTGGTTCCGAAAGCTTTTGTGCGGGAAAAGGAGAGTTCTTTGTATTGTAAACCCTGTGGAAATTCTGTGCTGTGACAGGGCTCTCACAAGAGCTGTAAATTAGTATAATGCCTTCAAGTTTAAATTCAAGCTAGAAGCATCACTGCTTCCAAAGCAGTAACCTTTATGTCGCGTGCTCTTGGACTGCAACTTCAGAAATATGCAAAACAGAGCTCAGCTTAGTAAACCTAAAAGCTCACTTTCATTTCCTTGAGCAGATTCAGAAGCTACCTGTATTTTACATAGAAATGTTTACAAGAAAAAAACAAGAGCCACAAAAAGGTAAAATAGCTTGGTAATTTGTAGAAGGTAACCTTGATCAAAAATGCAATGCAACATTAGAAGTAATCAGTCTGGAAGGTAACATTCACAGACAGACGTTCCTGATGATATTGTACACTGTATAGTAACAGTGGGTAACAACTGGATATAACCAGTATAACAACTGGATATGCTTTTCAAATTTATTCTCAGTATTTGTTGAATTCCCATTCTTCTGTACACTTCAGCTCTGTTGTAAAGTTCAGAGACACTTTTTCACAAGCTTCTAACAAGTTACTCTGAATCCATAATTACTGAGACCAAATTGAGTCAAAATGCCAAGCAGGATTACTGTTTCTCAGTGCCTGGAGTCACACAGAATGAATAAGTACATAAAGCATCGTGTGCATCCCCAGATACATAACGGTCCAGTTACTGACCACAGTACTTCCAACGGGAGATTTAACATGTGCAATATTTTTTACTTTTGCTACGAATTACCTTACAGAACAGGGTATGAATAATGTTTTGAACCTGCTGGAATTCAGGGCAGGCATTGTAATATCCTAAAAAAGTCTAAGGGTACTTAGTGCTTGCACAGTACAAGTGGACTGTGAGTGATATTATTAGTTTTTATTCATATAGGGTAAACACGAGTGACCTCTGCTTTACAAAGAGGGAAACAAGTCATAAAGAGTCGAAATGATGGAGTTGGGACAGTACAGCCAGTCTGCTTATGCCCTGAGTGATGCTTTTAAGCAATGACGGTACTGGTGTCCTCATCTCCTGTAACTTTGCCTATTGTGATTTACTATCCATCTCTGTAATTGTTTCCTGCCTTTTTTTTTTCTCCATTTCTCAGAGTTGAGTCTGAAAAGGAAACATACAGCTTCAATTTTACTTTAAAAATAATATAATAGTATTATTTTCAATGTAAAAAGTACTCAGAACTTTCAGAAAACACAACAGAAGTGTTAGAATGCACAGACAGCAGGCGAAGATCCTGAACAGTATATTTTTTTCTTTTTACCATGTACTCAGTTAGCCAAACAAATGGATAGTATGGCTCTAAAAATAGATAAATAAATGAAGCTTTGTTAAAAGGGGTTATTTTGGTCTGTCTGTGTTTATTGACGACTATCATCACCATGATGTAAAGATTTCACAATCTATTTAAATTTTCTTAAATTGTATTATTTCTTGATCAACAATACTGTTTGATTATTTAATTTCTATTGCACCCATCACTGAATTATCTGAGCACCATTTCCATGGTAAAATAATGAAGGAATACAATAACTGAGAAGTCAACAGGGTAAGTCATATTGGCATATATTGGCCTTGCCAAATCCTGCGTGAATGCTTTGATTTCTTTTCCTCTTTAATTTAAAAGGCAACACGTTTTCATTACTCCTGAGGATTCTGAGGAGCTTTAAATTGTTTCTCTCTACTGTAGGGAAATGTACAGCTCTTTTCAGTGACTATAAAGACAGAATTGCTTTATTGCTTCTATGATTCATATGTAACTCCACCAGTAAGAGAAAGCGCCTGGCTAAGATAAAACAATTATCTCATTGTGAATTACGCTTAGGAAATAGAGGTCATCTTTGTTTTTAAAAAACCCCAAACAAATAAATCTAGCATACTATACTCTTAGAGATTCCTTTGAAAATTTCCTTCTTTGTTAATACATTCCACTCATGGATACAGGGGGGGAAAGCCAGTAAAACCATTTCCTTATTGATAAGAGATGATGTGGACTATAGGTTATAACAAGAGCTGAAATAGGTATTCTGAACATGCTCTCAAAACATAATACGTAAGATGCATCCTCTGTCAAGCAACGTGGATGTTTTATAGCACACAAAGCTGTAGGGAGAAGATGTTGAATAAGGTTGAAACGTTAAGAGAGTCCGGAGGATTTGCTTTCTGTCCCTGCACTAACCAGAATTTTGTAACAGTAAAGAAAATGTTTTGGAACACAGCCTATTAAAAGCTGCCCTGTTTAAGCATTTTGCTGAAGTCTTAAGAGATATGAATGGCCATCCCACAGCCAATGGTTAAATTTACAGTCAACTGTCAGAATAAATCCTGCTTTTACATCTTAGTGTAAGCTTCTGTACTGCATCATCTAACATTCTTAAAGAAGTGGTTATGAATTAAATCCAAATAATGGAAGCAGGATTATGCAAAAATATCTGCTATGTTACCTTAGTTGCCACAACTGATGTGCGCAAGTAATCGTTCTACCATAAGCAAGAAATTGTGCTTCTACAAAGCGGCCATCCTTCAATCATTTTGACTTGCAAACAGTACACGGTTAAATCACTTAGGATACATCACTTGTGGTGCTTTAAATACCTTTAAATCATTATGGGTAGGGTCAATCAGAAAACTCCCAGGCCAACAGCATAAAACAGGACTATAGCAGCAGACAAAACAATGTAAAACATTGTCTAAAGGTCCAGATTCACTTCTTTGGATGTTTCAGACCACTGGAGTGATATGAGTGAGCTGCCCCGTGGCCTCTTCATTATTCTGGGTGTCACTTAGTCGACATATGCTATCTGCTTTACTTTCCTCAGTCATTCTGCATTTTACCATTCATTTGAGTTAGAACTGTAATAAGATGCCTGCTGAGTAAATCATTTGGAGTCAAACGCATGTTATTCTTTATTCAGCTGCTGCCCGCCTGGTCATGCATTCAAATGGCCAGATCTAAAGTGACAGAACTTTGTATTCCTTATTACAGCACTGAATTAGCCAAGTATGGGGAACAGGGAAGGGAATATTCATGGTACTACCAGGGGAGCAAGGGAGGAAAAAAGCGTCCTGACCTTTAAAACGGTTGGATCCCTCCACAAGCCGTTATTTAGAATGAAGCGGGTGGCATCTCTTTAATACGTCACATAGAAAATTCTCGTTGGTGTTAATGAGCTGGTTTTGAATCTTTGTCCAAAACATATCTTGAGGACACTGTAAGAGGTGTCTGAGGCATCAGACTTCACTTCTGATAAAATCTGTTTGAACTTCTAGAGATAATGAAGGTAGTGAAGCTTCCCTGTGGCTAGTACTCCTCCTTTGCTCCTTTACATGTATTTGTTTACTGCTTCATTTATGACAGGCTCAGATGACAAATTCTCAGAAACGGGCCTTAAAAAATATTTTGACCTCAAACATTTTACAGACTAGACAGAAAAAAAACCCAAAAGTGTTACATACTAAGTACAAAGAAACAGGAAAACTCTATCCATTCCTCCACTATCTCACTGTGTTTAATGTGAATGAAAATGTTTTTCCCCATTCCTCATTACAGCTAAGCCATTTCCAAGTTTTTTTGCTTCCTCTAAATACAATACACTGAATACATAACCTAAGATGAAATAAAGGCATATTGTGAAATTAAGGAATATTGATGAACTCAGACCGCAGCAAACCCACAGCCCAAAGAGATGGTGGTGATAATCAGTACCACGAGTCAGAAAGGCCCTGAAACTTCTTAAGAACTCAGTTGCTGCAAGGGGGTTGATGGAAGAAGTGTGTCCCCAAAGAGGTCTGCAGGAACGCTCGCTGTACACAGAGCACGCTGCAATGAATTTTGAAACTCCATAAACTCATGCATAATTTTAGTCATTTAAGAGGTGGATTTATTCAGGGCGAGGGGCCATCAGCAAATTGATGTAGGCATCTAACACTGGACTCAGCAGACAAAATTCAGACAGCCATGGAAGCACAACTAGCGATCCCCCAAAACCCACGTTCAGCTGTCATAGGTGAAGCTGCAGGCACCCTCCCTTGTAACACAGAGCTCAGTGGCTGATGGAGCCTCCTTAGGGCCCCCAAACCAGGCCAGTCCCAGGAAGCTCCAGCTGGTGGGTGTCTTACAGAGCGCCCTGCGCTCCCATCGCAGGACTGAGCTCCCTGCAGAAACCAGCAAACGCCGGCATCGGACACCAGGAAGAGACCTGCTGTATAAAGGCTTAAATGTTCATTACAGCAGTTTCAAGTTCAGGTCTCCCGCTTGCGAGCGCATGTGTCAGTCGTGAGGCAACTGCCCGCCTGTGCGATTTTCCTGATGCTAAGAGTGTTCGCTTAGCCGGCCCCGAGAACAGCTTCGGGACTAGAATGGGCAAGGAGCGGCTTTGCGCACCAGGTTCCCCAGCGATGAGCAAGACCTGGGCACCTCACGCGGGGATTTAAGCCAGGATGCCATGAGGTGCGCGGCGCGGAGGATGAGGGTGTTGGAGAGAGGCCGCTCTGAGCAGATGACCTTTCACCCCGCCCCAGCTGGGGCGTCGCGGGCTGTGCCCAGGCCTACGACGGAGGTACCGGGGCGGGGGCTCGTTTCGGCTTTGCCTCGCAGGCTGCGGACGCCCCTCCAGCGG